>JAXLNO010001663.1:50850-120784 GCA_038087875.1 Malacoraja senta
GAGAAAGTTTTTTTCAGCTCTGAAGTTGAGAAGGATTCAAACAGATTTTCAAGGACGTTGTCGATGGGGAAGGAACAGAGGTAGAGGGGCTTCATGGTTTAACTTATTGTTGGACTGGTGAAACTTTTCTCTGCTCTAGGAATTCTCCACAAGTGCGAACATTCCGGAGATATTTTTCCATTGTCGAGGGTGCGGTTGTCGTTGGCGGACTGCCAAGAGTGCCTGGAGATCGAGGGAAAGCAAAAAAGTCATTTTGCTCAGGCGGATGCCGGGTTTAATGTGAAGATGGTACTGTTGAGTCCGGAAAAGAATGGGCCACAGCTTCCCAAAAGCTGCTGTCGGCTGTGGACGTCTTTGGGGATTTTCTGGCTGTAGCTGGAGGCTTCAGAGTTCTGCTACTTGTTGACTGTGACTGTTTGCAGGAGTTAACGTGGAGCTGAGCTGCCGGGGCGATTGGAGCTGGTTGTGCCTCTGTAAGGATGGCGATGGCTGGGGCGAGGCCGAAGAACCGGAGCTACGCAGTGGCGGCATCAGAGGCGGATGCGAGGACATTGGAGTATGAGCCTTATGTGAACTTGAATTGGGGCAAGTTTGGTATCTCGGTCCAAACTGGGCCCCAGATGTCAAGGGGAGCAATTACCAAGGCCGTGAATGACCTTATTGGGGGGCGGGCTGTTGTCTCTTCCGAGCTTGTAAGAGGAAAGGTGGAGATGATTTTAAAGACCCAGGAGGGTGTGAAAATGGCGTTGGAGAGGGGGATATCAGTGGGGGGATCCAATTACAGGTGGATCCGTGGTTATCTAGGGTGAGACCGGTTCTCCTGCGGAATTGCCCCACATTTATTTCGGATGATGCACTTATGCCACACCTGTCTAAGGTTGGGGAGGTGAGGTCTAAGTGCTTTAGGCTCAGGCACCTCGGGGGGATCCGGAGGAAAGAGGGATCTTGAGTTTTAAGAGGAGGGTGTTCATGAAGGTGGGTGAGGATGAAGGAGGGGAGGGGAGCTTTGAGGTGGATTGTCAGGGTCTCTATAGAACCGTGTATTGAGTTGGGGGAAGGCACGGTGTCATGAGTGTGGGAGCATATGGACATATCCGTAACGAGTGTCTTTCTCGCGGGGGCGTTGCTAGAAGTTCTAGCGTAGTGGCCCAGGATTGCAATGCTGGGCCATCGGGGTGGTACATCATGCCTCGGTGGCGCGGGGCGGCATTGCTGACCTGGCTAGGGCGGCTAGCTCCACCACGGGGATCCGGGGCGGAAGTGATAGGCCATCTGGGTCTGAAAATTCTGCCTTGGGGACCCGGGGCGGGGAGGGCCTCCGGCCCCTGCGTCATGAGACTGTGGAGGTGGTGGTGGCTAATGGTGAGGGGGAGGGAGAGGGTGGAGAGGGGGAGGAAAAAGATGGGGGGGGGGAGTGGGAGGTGAAGAAGTCGAGGAAGAAGAGGGGAAAGGGCCATCCAGAGAGTAAAACGCAATCTGAGAACGGGGTGCGTGTCAGATCTAGTGAGGTCCAGAGTGTGCTTGATGTGGCCCAGCAAGGCGATGAGGTCACTAAGACGGGGGAAGGGATGGTAAAGTGTGCGGGTGGTATAGTGGATGGGGGTAGTGAGGGGGTGGAAGACCCTTCCTTTATGGAGGTCACCGTACCGCCGCATGCTAGTGGGGTAAAAAGGAATAGGCCTGGCGAGGAAGAGGAAGGGCGTGAGGCAAAAGTTAGGGCAGGTGAGGGGGGTTGATTCCGCTGGAGTTGTGTCCTCTGGGCGGGTGGCTGTCCCTTCATTTCAGGGGCCCTCTGATGGAGTTATCTCATCGGGTGGTGAGGTGAACTCCCCTGGGGGTGTATCCTCTGGGTCGGAGGAGGTCCCCTCGTTTCAGAGGCCTCTTGAGGGTGATGGAACGCCAGAGGATGGGGTATGTGCCCCTGGTAGGGGGGCCCCTGAGATGGGGGATGAGCAGAGTCGGCCTGAGGGGGGTGGTTCGGGGGCTGTGGTGTTCCAATCTATGCTGCACATCAGTGCCAGTGGTGGTAATGGGGGGGGTGCTGCATTACCGGATGAGGTGGAAGGGGAGAGGCTAAAAGAAAGAGGCGAGCCTCTGGGTGTTGCTAGTGGTGGGGATGCTATAGGTGGTGTGGAGGTCGGGGATAGTTCGGGTGGTGATTTCCCTTTAGGTTCAAGGGTGGCAGTGTATCCCAGGCCCTGGGGGTGCCTAGTGTTTTTGTTTCCCCAGGCCAGGGAGTGGAGGGTGATGGTAGCGAGCAGGTGCCAAGCCAGTCAGGGGGATGCTTGTTGCAGTTGAGGGTTTCGGGGCCCTTACCTGGCATTGATCCTGGGGGTGGTGTCTTGCTGGAGGAGGGGGAGGGTGAACAGGAAAGTTTGGGTAGTGGGGGTGGAGAGCTTTTGGAGAGCTCTGGGCGTTCAATTACTGAGGGAGAACTTGAACGTTGTGATGTGGAGCCTGATGGTGCAGGTGCAAGTGCGTTGGCCGAGTGCCCAGGATCCAAGGCCGAGTCTCTTGAATGTGAGATAAAGGTGGTTCGAGACTTTCTCAGAACAAACCGCTCCGTAAGGAAAAGATTGGAGGCTGCTAGTAGGTGGTGGAAGGATCTGCCAGGATTGATTCCGACTCTCGAGGCTATTGTTGGCAGCAGGGAGAGTGATCTTACTGACTTAGAGGAGAGGCAGTTTGGGGACTTTTTGGTGTTACTTAGAGAGAAATTTGTTGTGTCTACGGGGAGTGAAGGGGTTTAATATAGTGGGCCTTTACATTCACCGTTGCAACATTAAACTTAAACGGGAGTAGAGCGAGTTTTCGTAGATTTCAGCTTTTATCAGTCCTTAAAGAGGGGAGATTTGCAGTGTGTTTTTTGCAGGAGACGCACACAGTTGTTAGTGATGAACCTACCTGGAGACTGGAGTGGGAAGGGGGGGGTTTACATGAGCCATCTCAGCTCGAATTCGAGTGGGGTGGCCTTTCTGTTGGCCCAGAATTTCCTGCCAACGATTTTAAAAGTGAATGAAGTTGTGCCTGGATGTTTGCTCCATCTGGCAGTGAGCTTGGATGGCATGCCGTTGCATTTCATTAACGTGTATGCCCCTAGCTCCGGTACGATGCAGGCCGGCCTAAATCAATGAGGTGACTGATCTGTTGAGCACTATTGATAGGGGAGAGTGTGTTTTCCTTGGTGGGGACTTTAATTGCACACTTGAGGCGCGAGATCGTTCTGGTACTCAGTGTGCCCCTGCTGTAGCGAAGAAGTTGAGAGGGATGATTGAATCCTTTGAGTTGGTTGATGCATGGCGGAACCTCCATCCGGATTCCAATGCTTTTTCGAGGAGGTATGAGGGTGGTGGTTCCCGTATTGACAGAATATATATTTCCCGAGCGTTTGTTGCCCGTGTCTCAGAGGCTTCAATGCGGGTGGTGCCATGTTCGGATCACTGTTTGGTGCGTGTGGACTTCAATCCGGCGCGCGCTAGGGCTGGGTCCGCGTACTGGCACTTTAACAACCGGTTGCTGGAGGATCGGTGTTTCCGGGAGTCATTCAGTAGGTTTTGGGGGAAGTGGAGAGAGGCGCGGAGGGGCTTCTCTTCCCTTAGGCAGTGGTGGGATGTGGGGAAGGCTCACATTCGTCTATTTTGTAAGGAGTATACGTGGGGGTCGACCGGACGGCGGGACTCAGCGGTCGCGAGGCTTGAGAGGGAGCTACTGGGTGCAGAGTCTCGCCTGGGTCGGGATGGTGAGGACTCCTGTGGATGGGGAGAGTTTCAGGAGAAGAAGGAAGCCTTGAGGAATCTGCTGCTTGAGCGGTCCCGAGGTGCTTTCGTGAGGGCGCGGGTACAGATGATGCAAGATCTGGACCGAGCTTCGCCTTTCTTTTTCTCTTTGGAGAAAGGGAGGGGAGCCTGCAAGCAGCTCGTAGAGCTGCTCGCAGATGATGGATCCTCAGTCACTGATCCGGAGAGGATCAGTGAGGAGGTCAGGTCCTTTTATGGGTCCCTGTTCTCCGCAGGGGGATATAACGGGGAGGCTCAGCAGGACTTGTGGGAGGGTCTACCGACTGTTGATAGGGAGGTGGCCGATCTTCTTGATGGCCTCTTATCTTTGGAGGAGTTGACTTGTGCATTGTTTCAGCTCAGGAAGGGTAAGTCACCCGGGGTGGATGGGTTGACGGTAGAGTTTGTCAGAGCTTTCTGGGATATCCTGGGGGGTGATTACATGTTGGTGCTGGGGGAGAGTCTGGCGGCCGGGGCGATGCCCCTCTCGTGGCGTAGGGCAGTTGTTGTCTTGCTGCCTAAGAAGGGTGAACTCCGCTTGTTGAAGAACTGGAGGCCGGTATCTCTCCTATGTACAGAGTATAAAGTATTTGCACGGGCAATGGCAAATCGCCTGGGCCCTGTGCTGTCTCAAATGATTCATCCTGACCAGTCCTATACAGTCCCTGGCAGGTCCATTCAGGATAACATCCACCTGGTTAGGGACCTGATTCATATAGTTCAGGGTACTGGTCAGTCAGCTGCTTTTCTGTCTCTTGATCAGGAGAAGGCTTTTGATAGGGTAGAGCATGATTACCTATTCGGGACGTTGCAAGCGTTTGGATTTGGACCGCATTTTGTGGCCCGGGTCCGGCTTTTGTACGCTGCAGCGGAGTGCCTGGTGAAGGTTAATGGTGCGTTGTTGGCTCCCTTGCAGTTTGGGAGGGGGGTCCGTCAGGGGTGCCCCATGTCGGGTCAGTTGTACTCGGTCTGTGTGGAGCCGTTCCTGTGTCTTCTTCGGAGGAGGTTGACAGGCCTGGCCCTACCTGGGCCAGGGTTGGAGGTGGTTCTTTCAGCGTATGCAGATGATGTCCTACTTATGTTCACTGATCCTGGTGACCTGCGGAGGATGCGTGACTGCCAGGAGATTTTCTCAGCTGCATCTTCTGCCAGGATTAACTGGAGTAAGTGTTCTGGTCTTTTAGTGGGTCAGTGGCAGGTGGATTCCCTGCCGGAGGAGATGGAAAGGTATGTGTGGAGCACCACACATCTCCTCTATCTGGGGGTTTACCTGAGTCCCACTGAGGATGCTTGGCCGGCGAACTGGCAGGAGTTGGAGACGAAGGTGGTTGCCCGGCTGGGGCGCTGGTCGGGCTTGCTTGGAGTTCTTTCTTTCCGGGGGAGGGTGATGGTGATAAATCAGCAGGTGGCCTCTATGTTATGGTACCGGCTGGCTACTCTTGTCCCACCTTCCATATTTGTAAATGCTCTTCAGAAGAAGCTGGTAGATTTCTTCTGGGGAAATAGGAAGCACTGGGTCTCTGCAGCGGTCCTGAGTCTCCCGTTGAGAGGGATGATTGAATCCTTGGTATGCGTGCGTACCCAGGTGGCGGCTCTCCGTCTCAGGACTCTGCGGCGGTATATGTATGTAGAGAATCCCCCCAGATGGCACGCTCTGGCCACGTATTTTTTTTCATCATGGTCATTGCCTAGGGGGGGTCTCGTGGCTCCCGGTGGCGGGCATCAGTAGACCCGCCCTAAGGGGTTTGCCTGTTTTCTACCGGGATGTGATCAGAGTGAGGAATTTGGTTGTTTTCAGCCAGCGTGTTGTTCTACGAGGGGAGGGGGATGGTGCGGCTGCGGGAGTGGCCGGTCCTCGCCCAGTCATGGCGGGTGTCGAGGAGAGGCGAGCGCCTAGAGTGGTTCTGGCTGAGCTTTCAATTGCTCTGTCAGATCTGCTCATCGGGCCAAGGCTCCGGGATATATCTCGGGAACCGGCTCCACACAACCTGAGCCGCCTTTCTGAGATGATCAGCATACCGTTTCGTGATGCGAAGAGACGCACATTGTATAGGATGTTCCTGCACATTCTGCACCTCCTTGCCTTTGTTTCCCGTCCCGACACACCTTGGCGGATGGTGTTACCACCTGATGGTGGGGGGGTCCCTGGTGGGGGTCCTTCTATACGGGAGTTGTCCCCCTTTACATTGGGGACCTGGGGTGGAGACTGTTGCATGGAGCGATGGTTTGTAATAAATTTTTGAGTCGGTTCACGGGTTCGTCCGCCGCGTGTATTTTCTGTGGCAAGGAAGAAACCGTGTTCCACGTATACATGGAGTGTGAGAGGTTACTGCCCCTGTACCAATATCTGAAGGGGTTGTTCCTTAAGTTCTGGTTGCATTTTAGTCCCACGATTCTAGTGTGTGGGCATAAGGTAGGGTGTGGGGAGAGCCAAGTGGGGGGGTGGGACCTCCCTGTCGGTTTGATCCTGGGCCTGGTTAAGATGGCCATTCGTGGGTCCAGGCAGCGGGCGGTCGATGGTGAGGCGAGAGTTGGCTGCCTGCCCCTCTTCCGGGCGTACGTCCGTGCACGGGTGTCCCTGGAGCGGGAATATGCGGTGTCCACGGGGACTCTGGAGGCCTTCCGTGGGCGATGGTCACCACGTGGGGTGGAGAGTATAATAAATAATGAATGTACTGTTGTACTATAAGGATGTGGTTTGATATAATGTATCTTTTGATTATGTATTGATGTGATGTATCATTGAGTGTGTTGAATAAAGTTTTTGAAAAAAAAAAAAAAAAAAGAGAGAGAGAGAGACAGAGACAGAGACGTAGAGAGAGAGAATATAAACTAGCTCTGTACTTTATAGGAATTAACATATATACTTTAAATTTTGTAATATTGTGGGCTCTTGCTCATATGTCGGGGTTTCCAGAACCCAGGTACCATCTGTACTTTGTCCTCCATCCACCTATACATAACTAAAACTCTGATCTTGTGCTGTTCCGGTTTGCGGGGTTTAAACGTATGCGCAGATTCCTTCAGTCAGCGCCACGGAGATTGGTCTCTTCTGTCAGTCAATGCCATGGCTGGGATGGCGACGCCCCTTCCTGCACTGCAGCGGCGTGTCCCGCCACATTCACAAACTCCTCTCTGCCCTCCTCACAGTAGCTTGTCTATCGTCTCTCCCACCACTGGCGGCGGCTGCAGGGGGGGGGGTGTTCAGTGGAGGCCCTGTGGAGGCCCTGGTCCCGTCTCTCTCTCCCTCATCACTCACCCCTCTCCCCCGCCCGCCCTCTGCGGCAATGGCGGTCCAGTCTACCTGTCCAACCGGGTCCGTCTCCTCCGCCGTTGCAGTAACTCACCCTCACAGCCTTCTTGGAGATCTTCTCCACCAGCTCATTGAAACTTGTTGTGCCCCCCATGACGAACACCGACTCCATTCCCTCCCCCCCCCCCCCCCACCACGGCCGGCGGCGGCAGCGAGCAGGCAGGCAGGTAGCTGAGTGGGCAGGGCAGGGACGGGCCGAGCGGTGGCTGAGCCGGAGTGGGCAGAGGGAGGGAGGGAGAGTCGGGTTGCCGGGTGGCCAGGCTGTTTGCGCGGAGTTTGAGTAACTCACACACACACACACAATGCAAACTGGTCCAATTGTCAAATTAACCGGATCTAAACCACAGCTAACAATGAATGACCTGTGGAGGAAGGAACTGCAGATGCTGCTTTTTATGGATGGAGGGAGGGAGTGACTGCGGGTAGGGGAAAGGAGAGGGGAAAGGAGAGGGAGAGGTGAGGGAGGGATTGGGGGAGGGGAGGAGGAGAGGGGAAAGAAGAGGGAGGGTGAGATGAGGGGGAGGGAGTGCTGGGGGATGAGGGGAAATTAGCCGCGCCTGCGCAGTTGGGGGCTATGTGTGAGTGGTGCAATATTGCGTTGGGGGGACGGGTTGCATTGGGGGAATGGGTGAGTGGTGGAATATTGCATTAGGGAACGGGTTGCGTTGGGGGACCAGGTCTCCCGTGTGACAGGGACCCAAGGGTCCCACTTAGTCTAGTTACAACATAAACAGCGCAACTCCTTGAATCTGTTTTCATTCATGCCACTGGTGTGCCCTTGATATTCTCTGTTAATCCGTGCAGAGGTCATTGTGACTCACTTTGTTAGCCGTGTTTGGTGAAGGTGCTCCCACGGTTCGGTCAGCAGTTCCAAGAATTTTGCTTACTGCGGTTGATTGAACTAAAATGTCGTGCGACTTGGAGGGAACTTGTTGGTTTTTGTGTTCACGCACCTGTCAATCTGCTCGGCTGGATAGATTTCGGAAGTCCTATTAAAGAAACCTCGGAGTGTTATTGCGGTACATTTTGCATACGGTTAACCTACAGCCACGGTGCACTGATGTTCGAGGGGAGTGAACCTTTAGGGCGATGGATGTAGTCAAATGGGCTGCTTTACCTGGATAGTGCTGAGTTTCTTGAGCTTTAAATGAGCTGCACTCTTACAGACAAGTAGAAAATATCATGTCATGCTCCTGACTTCCACCTTATAGAGAGGAGGCAATGTTTTTAGGAATCAAGCTGATTCAGTCAGTGCAACAGTGCAACAGCCACAATGCCACAATAATCAGAGTATAGAGTTAAAATGATATTCATTAACTAAATGGAGCTATTTAATTAAACGGCTGATCTCGTTAAATTTCAAGAGTTCAAGAGCGTTTAATTGCCATGTGTCCTAGAAACGGAACGCAGAACTTCTTACTTTCTGTAGTTTGACAGGCCCATTAACACAATTACACAACAAGAAAAATATACAGGAATCAAGAAATTAACAGAAATACCAAGTAACCAGACACCGCAGTGCAAACCGAAATACGTGATGCAACCTAACGAAGTCCACGTTAGATTGTTGCTGAGGTAGGGTTGTGGTGAGGGTTGTGCAATGTGGTTCAAGAGTCTGATGGGAAGAAACTGTTCTCCAACCTGGTGGTCATAGTTTTCAGGCTCCAGCAACTGCTTCCAGATGAGAATGTGGCCTGGGAGGTCCGGATTTTTGAGCCGCCCTTTCAAGTTGCCTGTAAATCCCCTCGATGGTGGGGTGGTCAATACCCATGATGGACCAGGCAGTGTTCGCCACTTACCGTTGCCTCCTTCGTTGTTGGGTGTTCGAGTTACTGCAACACGCCGTGACACAACTACTCGACCTTCTCAGGAAGTTGAGGAGCTGATGAGATTTCTTAATGTCTGCATCAATGTGCTGGGACCAGGACAGATCTTCAAAAATATGCATGCCCAGGAACCTGAAACTGGTGACTCCCTCTATCATCATCCCGTTGATGATGATACTTTATTGTCACATGTACTTATGTACCCAGGCACAATGAAAATCTTTATTTTGTATACAATCCAATAAAATCATAGATGAGCACAATCATAAATAAGTAGAGAAGTGCAACGATTGTAGTGTAATAATAGACTTCACTGCGACGGGACACAAAGGGTTCCCACGTTTCTGGCGCAAACAAAGTTTCGAAGTCTTATCTTGGCCTTAAAGGCCTGTTGACCTGGCGGCACCGATCCTCTCCTCCGCCCACCGCGACATTGAAAGCGGCCCTTTGTCCAGCATCCGCCGCGGTCACAGTCCTCCTTACCGGTTCATGATCTATGGGGTCATGCAGGAGACGAGCCTCAGACAACTCCAGGTGGGTTCCAGGTTCCCCGGCTTGCAAGCAGGCCTGCTGTCGTGCCATGGACGAGGCTCACCGTAATGCTGGTTGGGAGCAGCTGGCCAGGATGAAGTCAGGTTCATGGATCCTTGGCTTTCCCTTCCTGAAGCCAACAATCACTCCTTGGTCTCGCTTATGTTAAGTAGATTGTTATTCTGATACCATTCAATCAGCCCATTACTCTCCCTCCTGTACTCTGACTCTCATCATTGTTAACTGTTATTTTTTCAACAATGGTGGCATCATCAGCGAATTTAAAGTTAGGGTTGGAGCTGTGTCTGCCTATACAATGATGAGTATAGAGAAAGTAGAGCAGGGGACTGAGCACACAGCCTTGATATGCCCCTGTGCTGATGGTCATCGAGGAGTAAGTATTATTGCCAATTCATACCGATTGATGTCTGCCGATGAGGAAGTCGAAGATCCAATTACATATGGAGGAGCGGAGACCCAGTTACCTGAGTTTGATGATATATTTAGAAGGCTGATGGTATTGAACGCTGAGCTACTGTAGATGAACAACAGCCTGAAGTATGAGTTCTTATCGTCCAAGTGGTCAAGTGCAGAGTGGAGAGCCAGTGAGATTGGATCTGCTGTTGATCCATTTTGGCAGTAGACGAATTGTAGTGAGTCCAGATCCATACTTATTTTTCCTCAATGGTAAACACCCGGAAGCTGATGGTTGATTATTGACAACAAAGGCAGTAAATGGCAGTGGTTGGCCTCTTTCCTATTGGGAATTGGCTTTGTCTGGTCCCAGTCAAGTAGGAATGTTCTGTGACCATCTTCGGCCCAGTCTGGCTCAGGTCAAGCTGCTTTAATGTTGGAGGAGTGTGGATGTAACAGAGCATTGTGCAGTCGACAGTGAATATCACAGCTCTGACCTTGTGAATGAGGGAGATCATGAATGAAAGAGCTGGCGATGATTGGCCGTACGATGCTGCCCGTAGGACAAAAATATTCAGGCAGTATGGTTCAACGTTTCCGTGCTGGACAAAGGTTCCCCTTGAAAATAACATTATCTTTTCATCCAGTGGCCTTCCAAATATAATGATGACTTTGTGGTTCACAGTCGTCTCCAGCAGTAGATTGGAGCGAAGCTCAAGAGAAGGATACAATGTAGATGAAGATGGCTGCAAACGTGTCAAACATCAAATTTGCAATCAGCCATCAGGGATGGAGCACAGAGCCGCCTATTCCCAAAACCATGGAAGGCACGTACTAAGATGCTCTCTCTTTTAGGTACATCCTCTCAAAATTCTTGACATCATAACATCTACTTTTGGAAGCCTCCTCCGATCTTTCAACAAGTTCCACCCACAACTGGTCAGCCCCAGTGTTTCTCCAGTCCTTTCAGTGGAGACGGTGCTCAGAGATATCCAGAGGTAGAGGTAACTAGGCCAGCTGGCCCAACTAGGCTAGTCTGGGCGAGGTGTCACCCACCCTACACTCAGGACTTCATCACCTGCAGCTGCATCACTGTTCATTCCATTATTGCTGACCAGTGGTTGAAGGAAATTAGTTGGGAAGCACAATAGGAAATACATTGTCTGTCCAACAACTAAATCCCACTGCAACTAAGGCAGCTAACTCTCACAATATTGGACAAATATTTTTTTTGGAGCAGATGGCAATGCAGTGAGTCATTCAGCATTGACATGTTTTGCTTTAGTTTTATTGGTTTAAAAGCAATGATGCATCAGTTTATTTCATACTGTTTTAACTAGAGAAGGTTGGCTCGCAGCATGCTTGCTATTGCAATGTCTACAATAAGGTGTGAGGGAATTGGAACTTAAGTCCAGAAAAGAGTTCATTGACATTGGTTAATTATTGTCACGCCTGCCAAGATACGATGAAAAACTTTGTTTTGCTTGCTATCCAGGCAAATCAGATCATACGGATACACGGGATAGTGGAAAAGAGAAAACAAGCAGATGCAGAATATAGTGTTACAGCCACAGAGAAAGTGCAGATGAAAAAAAAGTGCAAGGACTGCAACAAGGTCAATTCGAAAATCAGGAATTCGACCCTAGCAAACAAGAGGTCCATTCAAGTGTCTGATAGCAGAGGGGAAGCAGCTATTCTTGAATCTGTTGGCGTATGCTCTCAAGCTTTTGTAACTTCTGCCCAACGGGAGAACAGGGAAGGGGGAATGACCGGGGTGTCAGTGTCCTTGATGATATGGTCTACTTTTCCGAGGCAGCGCAAAGTGTGGATGGAACTGCTTGCGTGATGGACTGGGCTGCATTCACAACTCTGCAATTTCTTTTCAGTCATGGGCAGTCGTGGGCAGACCAGTTGCCATACTAAGCTGCGATGCATCCGGTAGGATGCTTTCTGTGGTGCATCTGCATAAATTGGTAAGAGGCACTGGAGACATGCCAAATTTCCTTAGCAGGGGTGAATTGAAAGGGGAAAATGGCTTGCCGTTTGGAAACATTGCTTTAGTTTCCTAGAGTTTTCAGAGATACAACCACAGAAATAAGTCATTGAGTCCCTGAAAATCAATAAGCAAGCATTTTCAGTAATGCTACTCAAACCTCTTTTATTCTTCCCACGTTCCAATACACAATTTACAGTGGCCGATTGACCTTCCAACCCACATATTTTATGGATGTTGGGGGAACCTGGAGCACCCAGAGAAACCAACACGGTCACAGGGTGAACGTGCAACACCTCAAGATTAGACCCAGGTCACTGCAGCTGTGAGGCAGCAGCTCCACTAGCTGTGGCACTCTGCCGCCCTTCTGTTTTCTTTAGTTCCAGTGTGCATTGTGTTTTGGCTTTATGGGAGGAACAGAGAGGAATTTCATAAAGAGGTAAATTTAATGTTTTTCAGAAGTAACTCTGGTAAGCAACTGATACAAAGAGTTTGCAAGCTTTTAGTGTAGAGGGTGTTCAGCGATTCACTGTCTCCCTCCAATCTTACTTTCAATGACATTAGGTCTTATCCCCACTGACAGCAACTCCCTTTCATCAGACTTTGACTGCAGACTGTGGCGTCTGTTGTCGCGCATGTCATTGCAGCGTTCTGGGCATTGAGACTGTGCTCCCTTTATAATCGGCGCTCCATTCAGCTAGGTGGGTATTGAGAACAGATGTCTCAACGGATATTTCAATCCTCAAACACCCAAATGATTGTTCTGCGTGTTTGCTTTCCAGACATGGATCTCTGGAATTCCACCACAGGAAAAAGGGGATTTGGGATAAAGCTGCCTCAGTCGCAGATCTCTGCAGATATTTAAAGGAAATGGAATTTCAGAAAATAAAGACACTTCAAAAGGAGTTGTTCAACTTACACCCAGCCTCTAAAGTCCTCATTGTTTCTGTCCTCAAGAGAAGGTCAATGAAAGTGTCAAGTTCGATATGATTATTGAAGTAGCAGCAAAGGAAAACTTAGAAATAAACTATTGATTGAGTGTTGCAGATAAAGTGAAAGATGGCGTAGCCAAGACATTTGGCCCAACATTCAGTTCACTGAGAGATCAGATGAGCTGAACTTTTCTTTTCTTTCTATGGCTCATTCAGGGTTAGAGACTTCAGAGATTCCAAAGGGCGGCACGGTGGCGCAGCGTTAGAGTTGCTGCCTTGCAGCGCCAGAGACCCGAGTTCAAACCTGACTATAGATGCTGTCTGTATGGAGTTTGTACATTCTCCCTGTGACTGCATGGGTTTTCTAAGGGTGCTCCGGTTTCCTCCCACATTCCCAAGACGTTGGCTTCGGTGAAAATTGTAAACCGTTCCTAGTGTGTAGGATTGTGCGAGTAGTGTACGGGGTGATCACTGGTCGGCCTGGACTCGGTGTGCCGAAGGGCCTGTTTCCACGCTGTATCTCTAAACTAAACTAAACTAAAGGTTGGATATGAGGAACAACTTACAGGAGCTGACCTAATAAAAACTGTTTGGCAATTTCAAGCACAACAGCGCAGCAATATACAGTAAGTCTAACCTAATTGGGAGCTGAGCCTTAAAATAATTTGTGTTAAAACATCGTTAGCAAAGCCTTACCCTGCTGCATTAAAATACCACATTTTAAATTAAACCCATATGTGTATTTATACCAGTACCACGTTCTTCCTTCCATCTCCGTCTTTGTCAGAGGATTTAAGTAACTTGTAAAGGTACTTTTAAAGATTTTTATTGATTGAAGAGCTGAGATGCAGTGTTACAATTGCATAGAACTTCTTAACTTAGCAACAATTTTGGAAATATTTGCAAACATAAGAAAAACAGGTGCTGTGGGCCACTTGCCATGGCTCAGTGCCAATGTCCTGCATTAACCCTTGTGTCCCTTGAATCCTTTATTATCTAAAAATCCATCAATCTATCTTAAATATATTCAAAGGTTGATGCTCCATAGCCCTCTTAAGTTGGGAATTGTGAAGTAGGGTCTCGACCCGAAACGTCACCTATTCCTTTTCTCCAGAGGTGCTGCCTGACCCGCTGAGTTACTCCAGCTTTTTGTGTCTGTCTTCGGTTTAAATCAGTATCTGCGGTTCCTGCCTACACATTTCCAAGACACACTGTCCTCTAGGTGACGAAATGTCTTGTCTCAGAGAGTCGTGTACGGACACAGGCCCATCATTACAAGTTGTGCATGCCGAACAAGTTGGCTTATTGGGCGAGTCCCATTTTGCTTGGATTAGGCCCATATTCCTCTAAACCATTCCAAACCATTAATCTGTCCAAATTTCTTTTCAAATTCATAATTGTATCTGCTTCTACAGCTTCCCCTGGCAGTTCATATAGACTACACTCTGAGTGAAAATCTTGCCCTTAAGGTCCTTTTTAAATCTCTCACCTTAAGCCCATGCTCTCAAGTTTTTGAATCCTCTACCCTGGAAAAAAGACTATGAGCATTCATTTTATCCATGCCCTTCTTGTTCTTGCAAAACCTTGGTTCACTCATCACAGATTATCTCTGTGTACTCTCCACTCAAACCCCTTATTTAAATTGAAAGCATGCTTGTTTTCTCATTTTTCCAATTCTTGATCTTAAACATAATTGAGATTCATAGTGATTACTAGAGTTAGACAGCACGGAATCGGGCACTTCAGCCCAACTAATTCATTCCTATCTACACTAAACCCAGTTGCCAGTGTTTGGCCCATATCCCACCAAACCTTTCTTATCAATGCACCTGTCCAAATGTATTTTAAGCAGTCATTGTACTCGTTGCACTGCCTTCGCTGGCAGCTCATTTTATATATACCCCCTACCCTCTGTGTGAAAAACGTGTCCCTCAAATCCCTCGAGAATTCTATTTCTCTGCAGATGTTGTCTGACCAACAGGAATGTGCGTTCTTCATTTGGATTTCATGTGCCATCATAGATCTACTTGGGGCAGCATGATGGCGCAGTGGTAGATTTTCTGCCTTACAGCGCCAGAGACCCAGGTTCGATCTTGACAATGGGTGCTATCTGTATAAAGTTTGCACATTCTCCCTGTGACCATGTGGGTTTTCCCCAGGTGCTCCGATTTCCTCCCACACTCCAAAGACATGCAAGTTTGTTGGTTAATTTAGCTTGGTAAAAATTGTAAATTGTCCCTAGGAGTCTGTAGGATAGTGCTAGTGTACGGGGATCACTGGTCGACGCGGAATCGGTGAGCCTTCGGACGTGTTTCCGCACTATATCTCTAAACTATATTAAACTAAAATAAACCATCCACACATTTGTGATTGTGGGGGGAGTGTTGATCAGAACAGCCACAGGCCTCTCCCCATTAATGACAAAGCAGGTTAAATCTTCGAGTGTTTTCATGAAATAACCAGCGGGCTTGAACTTTCTCCACCGTCGCTGTCAAATTTAACTTCCTATCTGGCATGACATATCAGGCCACACAGTTGTGTCATATTTAGACTAGGACACTTTGCCTCGTTATCTTTATTCAGCACTTGGCTTACTTTACACTTGCATACCTCAGGGAGGGCACAGCTTTTCCAAGCCTTTACATGAAATGTAGCATGGTAGCAGATCGAACTGTGTTAATTACAAAAGGCAAGAGAGGAATAAACTGGGAACTAATGACCAGTTCATCTGACAACAATAGTGGCCAAATAGGTAGAATCTATTACTAAGTAAGTGATTACAGAGAACCGAGAGAATGAAGATAAAATTTGACATATAAAATTGGACACAGTCAATGCAGATTTATGAATGGGAAATCTGAATGGAAAAATCTGTTCATTTTCCTGTGGTTACAACCAGTGGCATAGATAAAAGGGAATGTGTGAGTGTGCTGCATTTTGATTTTCAGAAGTTCTTTGATAAGGTGTCACATAAGAGGTTAGCAAAATTAGTATACACCAGATTGTAGATGATATACTGGTGTGCATTGAGAATTGGGTAATGGAAACAGAGTAGGAATATGCTGGGAATGGAAGGGTATGGATCATGTGTAGACAGCTTATCCTGGCATTATGTTTGGCATTGACATTGTGGACCAAAGGTCTGTTCCTGCACTGTACTTTTCCATGTAGAAGCAAGGAACTCCAGATGCTGGTTTACACAAAAGGACACAAAGTGCTGGTGTAACTCAGCAGATCAGGCATCACTCAGGTTGAAGCGTCACCTATCCACCTTCTCTAGAGATGCTGTCTGACCCGCTGATTTACTGCAGCGCTTTCTGTATTTTTCAATGTTCTATGAGTTTCTTGTTTACGGCTTGGTAGGTTGAGACCAGTGGGATGCCAGTGGGATTAGTGTAAGTCCCCCAACATCCACAATACCTATCATTGATTTAGGTGAGGTGATCAAGTGTAACATATCCAGGTTTTCTGATGAAACAAAGCTGGATGGTAACAGTGCAGGTTGTAATAGGGTGTGGAGAGAAGCTTCATTGAATATAGGGTAGACTAAGTGAATGGACAAGAACATATCAGGTGGAATATAACATGAAGATGAGCAAGGTCAGTCACTCTGGTGGAAAAACAAAACAGTGGAATATGTTGAATGGTGAGAGACTTAAAAGGAGAAGCAAGAGACTGCAGATGGTGGAATCTGGAGCAAAGAGCAATCTGCTGGAGGAACACAGCGGCTCAGGTAGCATCCATGGAACAAAATGGTCAGATGGAATTTTGGGTTAGGCCACTTCTACAATGAACTTAAACGCATTGATGTTTAGAGGGTCTGGTGATCTTTTACACAAATCTTTTATACAAAATTAACAGATAATTTTGGCAAGAGATTTAGAAGGCAATTAATATGTTGGACTTTATTACAAGATGAAGTGAATTCTTGAGTAAAGATTTTTTACTCTAAAGTACAAAAAGTGCAGTTTACTGTAAATTGGCATCATGGTCAGCACAGATATTGAAGGGCGTAAGGCCAATTCCTGTACTTTACTATGTTCAATGTAATTATATACAGCCCTGGTGAGACCACATCAGGAACACAATGTACAGATTTGTTCACCCATCCTGAGGAAGGATATACTTAGTTCCAATGGGGAATGCTACAAATGTTTGATTCCTGAGGTTGAGGGGATTTTCCTATGAGAAAAGATTGCTTAATATTACATATTCTTTTGTTTACAAAAATGAGGAGTGGTTGCAATGAAACAAAAAAAAGAATTGGGACTGAGATGAGTTGAAACGTCTCCACCAAAGGGTGGGGAATCTTTGCTCTTCTTTGCCAAGAGGATTATGAGGGCTCAGTCAGTGTGCATATTTTAAAACAGTGACGGATAGATGTGAGGATTTTAATAGAATCAAAGAATATGTAGTGCAGAGAAGTGGCACAGTGGTAAAAGATTAGCCATAGTCCCATTGACTGGTGAAAGCCGCAGGTGAGAGTAAATCGGCTATTCTTGCTTTTATTTCTTATATTTGATGTCTGTATGTTAAAACAAAAGACCGCATGTGCTGGAATATGGAAAATATAACAGATTGCTGGAAGAATTCAGCCAGTCAAGCAGCATCTGTGGTGCCAAAAGGTGTAACTTGCCATTTAGGATCAAGATCATGCAATTATCCAGAACAAAACATTTCCCTTGATTGGCACCCACCTTAAACAATCATTTGGCACCAATCCACCATCTTAACCAATCATTTGATGGGGAATTAACCAATCATTTGATCAGCACCCATTTACCACCTTATCCAATCCCCCCCGACTGCGCAGACATTTTATATTTACAATCTACCAGAAGCAATGTAGCGCCTCATCAAAGTTTCTCTCCAATTTGTTACCTCTAACACTTAGAAGGATCATGATATCTCCATGTTACACATCATTGTGATTTTGAAATGTATCATCATCACAATCCTGGAGCTTTATATTTACCAGCGCCATAAAAGTAGTTCAAGAGAGGTACTGACCTCCCCACCATCGAAGCGATCTGCATGAGGTTTAGTTTATTATTGCCACATGTATCAAGGTACAGTGAAAAGCTTTAGTTTTTGTGCTATCCAGTCAAAGAAAAGACTGTACTTGAATACAATCAAGCCGTCCACAGCGCACAGATAAAGGATAAAGACTACAAGATAAAGACTAAAAGACTAAATCAGATTAAAGATAGTTCAAAGGTCTCAAGTGAGGTAGACGGGAGATCAGTATTGCTCTCTGGCTGATGCATGGACCACTCAGTTGCCTGATAACAGCTGGGAAGAAGCTATCCCAGAATCAAGAGGTATGCATTTTCAAACTTTTGTACCTCTTGCGTGATGGGAGAGGGGAGATGAGGAGTGGCCGGGGTGAGATTGGTCCTTGATTATGCTGGCGTCCTTGCCTCAAAAAGGCAGTCAATATCATTAAAGATGTGCACCATCCTGGCCATGCTCTCATTTTATTCCTGCCATTGGGAAGAAGGTATAGGCATCTATAAGTTGTGACCACCAGGTCAAGAACAGCTTCTTCCCAACAACCATCAGGTTCTTGAACACTTCACAACACTAACTTCAACTATGAACTTCTATGGACTGTCTTAGTCGCTCTAAGAACTTAGGATTTTTTTCGCATTTGTATTGTAGTTATTAATTTATTATTATTTTAGTTTATTGTATATTTCTAAATGTATTGCATTTACAAACTTGTTATGCTGGTGCAAGTAAGAATTTCATTGTTTCGTTGTCGGTACATATGATAATTAAACATTCTTGATTTTTTTTACACTTACCACTATCTTCTGAAAGGCAATTTGAGATTGGATGACCATGCCAGAAAAGTCCTACTTTACATGAATGAGCTTTTAAAAATGTGCTCCTATGCACATTGTAGAAAAAGTCCTGGTTAGTGACAAAGAGTGCACAGTTTTCACTGATTACCTTCAGCTCTTGAGGTCAATTATCACACTCTGTTAGTTCAGCTAACTCAGTACAGATTAAGAATGAACCCAGCGCCATTTTTGCTAAAGAGGCCTGCATTTCCGCATACTGCTGGCCCCTTTGAATGCGAAATGTTGGGAGCTTTGCTCTCTGGCTTGGCAATCTGAGGTGTTGTGCCAGAAAGACATAAGTAAAGTGGATTTTGGAAAAAGACATGATGCACCCCTTAGTGGATGAATGTGAAACTACATTGAAGTTTACTTTGTTCACAGCTTTGAATTATTGCTGCACAGTATGAGCAATCTAAGTGGAATATTGATGAGCTCCTATTGAGTTCAACTTTTCTAGTGTGGGTTTCTTCCAAATTTCCTCTGGTTTCCTCACACATCCCAAGTATCTGTGGGTTTGTAGATTAACTGGCCACTGTAAATTGCCCCGAATGTGTAGGGAGTGGATGCAAGTGGGATAGTACAGAACCAGTGAAATCAGGTGATTGATGGTTGGTGTAGACTCGGTGGGCTTGTTTCCATGTTGTATCTTTCAATCAATCAACCACAATGCTGACATTGTCACCCATTCCTAGTTTTCCTGATAAATGTGCTGCCATCCTTCATTTGGACTTGAGGGATCTGTAGGGCCTTTTCAGATATCACTGAAGAGTTAGCCACTGTAGAGTGACATCAGAGACACATATAGGCCCGACTATGGAATGGTGGCATGTTAATTTCTGTTAAGGACATCAGCAAGCCATTTGAAGTCTTCTGAAACTAACACGGCGGGATATGAAGTCACGATTATTAGATTGTTAAGATCTCGTTCTTTCTCTCCCCTTAGTCATCTAGTAACATAACCACCACACCAATTAGGTTTCAAACCTCAACACGCACTGCTTCCTCCATTCTACAGGAAGCTCAGAGTTCATCTGTTGTGTGCGCATGTGGTAAAAGAGGCAAAGGAAGGTAGATCTTGGCAAGCTGATATATTTTGAAGTGAACTGTTTTTACTGGTCTGTGTCAGCAAGTGGTTACAATGACAATGCTGATACAGATGTTGGTGAGGTCTAAGTGCAAGGCTGTGTGTGGACCTGACAGAAAAGCCACAAGCTAATGCTCGCGATCATGCAAACTATTTGAAGATCCCATCAAGACATTCAAGAGTGTTTTATTGTCATATGTCCCGGAAAGAAACAATGAAATTCTTACTTGCAGCAGCAGCACTATAAGTTTGTAAACACATTGCTCAATAGGCAATATAATAAACAAATTTTAAAAAGTTCAATAAATAAAATCCATTCAAAATCCACTAATTTAATGCTTGCATTCCTCTACATTTAGGAGAAAGAAAGTGAAAACTGAGAGGCTGGAGATGACTGAATTTGCAGTGATACTGATCAGTTTACAAATGTGCACGTTGCAGTGTCATTTCTTACCTTGGTTTCTGTCACATGGACTTGCAAAGTGTAAAGTAGATGATAGCAAACTAGCAGGGTAATTTACCTCACCCAGCATCAACGTCAATAGAAATAATTGACATAAGAGATGCTGGAATCTTGGGCGCAAAACAAAAATGCTGGGGGAACTCAGCTGGTCAAGCAGTATCTGTGGGGGGAATGCTCAGACAACATTTTGGGTCACACTACTTCAGACTGATCAGAAATAAAAATGGTCCCATTGTCCTCATTTACCCTTATACACTGTTGTAGATGGTCAAACTTAACCCTGTCTTCACTGTCAGTCATCGCTGTTTCCTCTTTAGACATGTTTGCTGTGGTAACATACCAGTTAACGTTCTGGGTACTGACACTTCAAAACCGCTGAATTGGATGTTATTGACACCTGAGATGCAGAGTCCTTCCTACTCGACCCACCCACCCACATCTCCGCTTCACGTCTTGTTGTTATTCCAGTGGAATATTGAGGGATTCTTGTGCTGACAAAACTGCCACTCTCAAGATGAAATCATGGTTAAATTGTGCCTGCTGCAAAAATACCCAAACACATTATTCAAGAAAGGAAAGGTAACTTATTTTATTCTTCCCGGTTCTGGTGTATGATGTGAAACATCAAATCTGTTTCTCTTCGCAGAGATGTAGCTGGACCTTCTGAGTATTTCACATTTATCTGTTTTAATCTTAATACAAGGAAATGCAATAAAAACTGATAATCGTGCCAACTAGTTTTTTCAGACCATTAGACGTTACTATTATAAACAGCCCCAAATACTTTTTTTTTAAAGCTACATTGTATAATATATTTTCTAGTGCACTTGGGTGCTTAAAGGAAGCTGGAATTCTCAACGCACGGGATACCAGCTCCCATACCACGTCCCTCACCACTGGCTTCAGGGACCCAAAGCTGGTTCCGCTCACATACACTGTCTCTGGACCCGACCCACTCTCCCGGCCCCTTCTCAGAGGCGTGCACACTTCACCTGCATTCTGGAGCCTGAGCGCACATTCACACCATCGGGTTTACAAACCATTGAATGATGCTACAAAGTTATCGGAGTTTTACTACCTAGTGGCCTGGTCAGCATTTCTCCCGATAGAAGAAATTATGTTAAAGTTGCTTTTCCTTACGTTCTTACTATGGAATCATATCTTCAAATTGCCCCCCATGTCTGCATGACCAAAACTTCATTTCAGGCAGGCTGTTTGAGGAAGTGCATTACGATTTCTTGACGTGACGTACATTCGGCCAATTCTTGAGCAGAACGGAGTCTAGAGTGTGAAGAAGTGTTCCGACCCGAAGCGTCTCCTGTCCACAGCCTCCACAGATGCTGCCTGACCAGCTGAATTCCACCAGTACTTTGTGTTTTGCTCAGGATTCCATCATCTGCATTTGCTTCTACCTCGGCCTATTCTTGTCCTGGTAACACATTGCCAGGAAATAATTTCCGGCACCTCAGAAAAATATCTCAGGACAGTACTTAGATTTTTCCCATGCAGTCACTCAATGTGGGTAAAAAGTATGACCAGCTTGCATGAAGCAAGATCTCAGCAAAGTAATGAGATGGAATCCCTTCTTTCCATGACAGTCGGAGCTACTGACGGTTATTGTGAAGACCTGCTAAACATACGGGGCGACAGAAATGTGTAATCTTGCTCCCCTCGCCCCTAAATTGCGAAGACAATGAGGATAATTGGAGCGATGCAGAATTTTGATGCATCAGGGGTACCAAAGATGAAATGCAGATCGGCTGTCACCTCGCTGACGCGTGCGAACGAGGGACTGACCGCCAAGCGCAGGGCTAAGGTGCCGATTTGTCATTCACTCCAGCAACAGGTTTAATGGCACAGCGTCAAGTACATCAGCACGCCGCCACTATTCAGTATGCTTGCAGTATACCTGTAGTGACACCAATGACTTCAACTTACATATTTCTATAGAAAATATTCGCCCGCCTTCACAGAAGATGGTTAACAGTGCACCATTTTAAGTCTCCAGTAAGTTGGAACAAACTTTGGTACTCTGCTGGCGAACAAGCAGCTGAACTGGCTTTGGTCAACAGAGTTGTCTCATTCTGAAGTAATTGACAAACTTGCGGAAAACTTCAAAACTGAAGAAAGAAATACCTCCGCACCGAGGGGGGAAAAAAGATCGAGAGAGCGGAGGGAAGCTAAACAGTTCTTCTTGTTTGTTTAAAGAGGCGATGAGCAGACAGTAGCGAGTCGGGGTAGAAGGGAGGAGGGGTTGGCAGCGGGTTTGGAGCGCCTGGTGGCGGAAGGGGAAAGGGGCGGCGCTGGGGTTGGGGCGGCGGAGGAGGAGGAGGAGCAATGCGGGCGGGTGACGCGACCGCCCAGAAAATTACTCCGAGTTCCAATGTCGGCAACATTGTAGCGGCTGTGGCCGCCGGCGCCCCGCAACTCGCCCTCCCCTGGACTCCACTGCCGCAACTCACCCTCCCCTGGACTCCAAGTACCGAAACTCGCCTCCCCTGGACTCCACCACCGCACCTCGCTCCACTCTACCCCAGCCGGCTTCTATGAGGAGTGTTATTCTGAGGGAGCTGCCGAGAGATGGGAGCCAGCCGGCTTTGGAGGCACTTTTGGGGTGTGCTGGGGGTGGCTGCTGTCTGTGCAGGTCAGTGGGTGAGAAGTTGGAGCTGGGACGGTGGGTTGTTGAGCTGGGGAGGAGGGGGGAGAGAGGCAACACATCTGAATCGGTTGCGGAGCAGGTAAAGCGTGCCTGTGAAGGAGGTTGAAGCCCGGCCTCACGCCAGCCCCGTGCCCGGCTCCCTGCCTCTCTCGTCCCTCCTCTCAAGACAAACTTTCTGACAGACTTCCAGAACGCGGGCGCCAAGTGAACGATGGAGGAGAGGGGGGTGGAAGACGGATCGGGGTCTCGACCTGTATCGAGCCCGCGCGAGCGTGCACGCACTTCAAATAGAAACTTTAAAACTTTTTTCTGTTCAGATGCCCGGGAGTTTGGGCAGCGACTTTCTTTCCTCCGCTGTTTCCATTACTATTCCCTCCACTCTTTCCCTTCCCCAGAGACTTTCATTCACTCCATCCAACCCTTTCAACACCGCCCCCCCCCCCCCACAGTCTTAAAAAAAAACTAGTTATAAATTTTAACCAACTAAAATAAATTTCCTCGCTGGATTGATTCTCCATTTTAAAACTCTGCCACAGACCCGAGCGAATAAAAAAAGGTTTCCGTTTTGAGGAGTGTTGAAGCGGAGTTGGTACCAACTCTAAACTTCCAAGCACTTTTCGCCGCTGTTTTTCTGTTAAACTTCGTGGATTTTTTTCCCGCAGTCTCGGTACTATTTGCACGACGAAGGATAATTTAAAAAGTATGCACAGCGGTTTCACATCTGGATCGGGTCTGTGCCGGATTGCGGGGGTTTCTCCGCCCCCCCCCCCCCCCCCAGCTGCCCTCTTCGTGGTTTTCTTTTGCAAAATGAAGACATTTATTAAAAACTTGGACAAGTAGTATCGTAAATGTCAGGAAGGGAACTGAAAAGATCACACAGTGGAAATGACAATGTGGAAACTTTTTTTAGTCAAAAGGCTGGTGATTCATATTTACATACAACGGGTGTGTTAAACCCTGGGTTTTTTCCTCGGAAAAGCCACGGCAGCAGTTTCTGTCACGGTTTGTCTGGGGAGAAATCCATTCATTAGTTGTGATCTTAAAAATAACACGAAACAGACGAAAATTTGGATCGCATTATTTAATAGAGAGTTCGCAGAGAAAGTTTCATCTTGTACGCTGGGATAACATTTGTTTTTTAAGAAAAGTTTTGAAGTTCATGGTGTGGGCTGCGTCGGTTTGGTACGTTGCAACGCTATTGATTCGGCACACACACATGACACACGCATGCAGCCACACTGATTTCACTTTGTTAAAGCGTGAGCGCTCCCTGAGTTTGAAGTTGTTATTAGGTGTTACTCTTTTAAAACGTGTTTTAAAACTAAAATAACCATTTGCGGAAACTCCCTAGGTCTAGTTAGTAAACGCGCCATTCAGTGCAAAATAAAAAGAACCTTGTCTCCACGTAGCCTTATTACATCATTGGAGTGTCTTGTGGCACTTCACATGATGGTTTTCTTTGAAGTTTCGTCACTGTTGTTATACATGCTTGTCTTTGGACTAGATTTATTTGTGCTCCAAAATAAACCAGTCTTGAGTTGAGGATTGTGTATCATGAATAGTTGTTAACTGAATGAGAGCTGGAGTCTGGTTTACGGTGGAGTGGGTAAGCAGATGTTCTAACCAGTTCTGTGGACTGGGAAGAGATTCAATGATACTTTACTGTCACATGTACCTAGGTACTGTGAAATGCTTTGTTTTGCGTACAACCCGGTAAAGTCACTCAACCTAAAGTCACAAACCCGGTACAACCTAGCAGACCTCACCTAGGCAGCACACAAGTGTCGCCAATCTTTGGCGCCAACAAAGTCACAAAAATGTTGGCCGAACAGTCTTGTCTACTGCCTACAGCACCAACCCCCAGCCCACTGTGGCCATTACAATTCTGCTCCCTAAAGCCCAAAAACTAGTTACTGGACTGAATTATCTGTTCAGCTATAATTCATACAGTCCGCTATGTTGTATGTAGAAGTGGCCAGGGGTTTACTTCGCACAACCTGCTGACAATTGGTAGCAATGGTACATCAATGGATGTCTGATCCCATTGGAGACTGGAATGTGATGTGACACTTGCTAGAGAAGGATAATTGGTTAAGTGGGTCTTGCCCGCATCTGAGACTCATAAGAGTCAATAGACAATAAAGAACAAAGATGAAAAATGTAAACTTGCACACTAAGCATCCCGTCAATAGCGGCACGGGTAAGAATAGTAAAACTTGTTCCTCTGCTGCCAGATTGATGGGGGCTTTCCCCTATGCACCTTGGCAGGAAATGGTAGTGGGATGTTTGTCCCCTGTTATACTGAGTGGGGTAAATCATATTTAATGGGTTACAGGAAATATAATAACATTTGTCATTTCTACTTGATACAAAGGAAATGTTAAAATGCCTCCTTGTATATATATTTTTATTGCACTGAGACAAGTGTGAAGAGATTGTGTTCATTGTCGTGCTGAGTATTTGTACGGTGATTGGGCTATACTTTGTCTACTGCTCATGGTACTCGGGCTACAATTTGATTACTCTTTGAAGGCCGTGCCCAGCACAGACAATTACTGCATCACAATTACAAGAGTGTGGTGCTGCAAACTAGGAGCGACAGTTGATACTGAGTATGGACTGGAGAGGCCAAATGGATAATGTAGAGAATTTTATTTCTCTAATGCTGATTCCCTCACCGGTTTCAGATGTTCTGTTACTTGACCTGGCCCCTTATCGTGGATTAAAGTAACTTGGGTGTCTTGTTGAGATGCACGTGCTGCAGTACTTGCAAATGCATGGACTAAAGGCAGAAATAGCTGAGTCTGTCATTGAACTAAGGAATGGGTTGGAGTGATATTGGGTTCTGGCACCACACTTGGTGATAATAGACTTCAACTTCAGAAGTTAGCTGAGGGCTGACTGCTGACGAGACGACCCAAACCTGCTCCCTCCTGCCTTCAGAAGATATTTGCTTCTGCTTTTCGTAAACCCCTGTCCCATGTCTGATTGACCCTTGTCTAAAATATTGCAGATTTATTTTCTGAAATAATGCCAATCTGGTAATTTCACCATAGGCTATCGCAATGACTAATTCACAAACATTTGAGGATATAACACCGCACTCTCTTTAACTCTCATTCCAAATTGATTGGTACTCCTTTCTCCACCTCACCCTCCTCATCCACTCCACACAGGCTGCGGAAATAGACCTTCTATGAAACTAAGAGAATGTCTGGATTTAGAATGAAATTGTTCTTGTTTCATCTGCAGTTTGCTTCTGTTTTGACATCTTAACCTGGATGATTCAGTTCCAGAGTGGTCATTGCCTTTCTGATCTGTTGTTTAGAAGGTATGGATCAGGAACCTGCAAACCAAATAACTAATTTCTTCTTCCAAATTTGTTCAAAAACACTGTCCTAACAGCTACGATTGTATAGCACACCTACTTCAATAATGGGATAGGGGAATGTTTTCTTGACATTCCCTACTATATGCTACTAGTTTGTGAGGATATCAGATTTACAATTTCAATCCCTTCTGTACATCACTTGTATGAAATGCATTTTAACTGTACACAACCAGATGCTGAAGAAGAGTCCTGACCCAAAACGTCACGTGTTCTCCAGAGATGCTGCCTGACCTGCCGAGTTACTCCAGCACTGATCATTTTTGTAAACTAGCACCTGTAGCTTTTTGTATTGACACCGAGATTCCCCTGTCTATAGTCATGTGCTGAGACACAAATCATTCCCACTCCCTCACTTCACTATGTTAGACACATTTCCTCTGTATACTTTCAAACCAGTATACATTTCTGCCTCAGTTTTACATGAGGATTCCTCATGTTATATATTTGCCTGTTTTATAAGATTGAATACAGGCTGGTGCTAGGGTAGTGATTCAAATAGTCTTGTAGTCCAAAGTACATGCAGCAGCTCTTCCAAATAGCTTTTTGAAATGGTGGTTGGGATTATCAGCCGAGTTCTACAGTGTTATACAGGAACAGATCGGTGGGGAGCAGAAATGTACACTTGCATCCCGTGCTGGATGTGGACATGGATCTGCTCTTATTCCTGACATACACTGGCCTCTGATCCTATGATCATATCTTTGACTCGAGACCTAATCAAACCCTTGGTTTCAGGCCCAGCTTTGAGGAGTTGGGCAGACTGCAGAGATGTACTCAGCAGGTAAGGGGCGCCTTTGTATTTTAGAGATGGTTAACAATAAATCTAATTATGTTCTTTGTGTAATAAAAGAACTTCTGTACTTTTAATGGCTGAGTTGCTGTGACGAGTGGGGTGTATCCACAGGGATGTTGAGTTATGTTTTGAAAGACAAAGAACTAGAGGGTGCAGTAAACCTAGTGAATACACCCTAATGGATAGAGTGGCAAGGAAGCCAAATGCCATGATACATTTGCAACATAAATGCCAGGGGAAGTTATGTTGCAAATGTACAAAACTTTAGTTAGGCTACATTTGAAATAATGTGCAGCTTTAGTCGTGCATTGCCAGAGAAATGTGGAGAATATGGAGGGGTAGCAGAGGGGGTTTACCAGGATTCTGCCTGGATTGGAAGGTATTAGTTGTAAGGAGAGGTTGGATAAACCTGGATGGTTTTCTCTGGAGCATCGGAGGCTGAGGGGGGACCTGATGGAAATGTATAAAATTATGAGGTATAGATATTGTAAATGGTATTTTTTTCCCCCAAGGGTGGAAATAGTCATACAGCATGGAAACGGGTCCTTTGTCCCAATTTGGCCATGCCAATCATGATGCCCCGTCAAAGCCTGTCCCATGTGCCTGCATTTGACTCGTATCTCTCTAAATATTTCCTAGCCTAGCCATGTACCTGTCCAAGTCTCACTTAAATGCTGTTATATCTGCCTCTACTGCCTCCTCCTCAACCTGGTTCCATATACCCCCCACCTTCTGAGTCAAAGTTGCCCCTAGGGTTCGTATTAAATCTTTTGAATTGTGAGACGATTCATGAAGATTCATTTTACCTCCAAGGAAGTTACGAGGCACAGATCATTGCGGCATGTTATAATTTCAGTGGCTGTGAGTTTTGGTCCAGTTTCCAGTTCTTTCTAAGGACTTGCCATAAGTCCTGCTTCAAAGTGCTCAGTATATACCAAAGTTATATCCTGAATGAACTATTAATCAGCATCGGATTGAGCCGGTACCTAATCTGCCACTGGATGAATAATGATGAGGACCGTTTACCTTTGCTGACACATAAACTGTCTTGTGGGGCAACATTGTTCCTGCAGTACAAGTTCCCTCAAGTGTCTAAGCCATTTCATATAAAGTTACAGGTCACGGAGGTGTGGTATGGAAGCATGTCCTTTGCCACCAGTTTACACCAGTCCTACCTAACCGAGTTTATTTCTTAAATCACCCCCCCCAACCACATCCCAATTTTAGCACTTGCTTGCATACCCTGGTCAATGTACAGCAACCTATCAGTTATTTGCGACGGGTTGAAACTGGAGCACCTTGGGAAAACTAGTGCGGCCACAGGAAGAATGCACACAATGCTTGTGGGCTGGAGCAGTGAGGTGCAGCGTTGTAAGCTGCCTCACAGTGCCTATATCTGTAAGTAACCTTCAACAGAGTTAGAGGAGCAAAATGGCAGTCGTAAATGTAGGTTACAATTAAGAGTAAGATTCCCTATATTAGCTGCGGTCACCATTTACCCTTGAGCCCTTGAACTTGGACATGGTGGCATAGCTATCTCAGAGCTGCTATCTTAGAACACCAGGACCCAAGGTTCAATCTTGACTTTAGGTGCTATCTGTGTGGAGTTTACATATTCTGCATTCCAGTTTTCCTCAAAGTGCTCCAATTTATTTCCAAATCGCAGAGATGTGTGGATATGTAGGTTAATTTGCCTCGGTAAGATTCCCTCTAGTGTATAAGTAATAAGTAAGATGTAAATCTGAGATTTGTGTGAACAGGTGATTAATGGTCAGCGTGGGCCGAAGGGCCTGTTTCCAATCTGTATCTCTCAGCTAAACATTGATATGTCTGCTTTCTTTGGCAAGAACGTTGTTGCATTTTAAAATGAAACTTGTGGATGGATAAACTGCATTGCTTCTAAAATTGTTTTTGTTTGAGTCTTGATCTGTTTTTTGCATATTGGTGAGGGATTTTGATCAACAGACGCTCTGGTTCTTTGCATTCCTCGTCTCTTTCTCGGTTTCCCACACTAAGTGCTTTTGTGTAAACCTGAGCAGAAAATCCCAGGCTAAAACTAAGGAAATTGTGACAGCATCTGTCCTTTGTAAGCTGGAAGTCTGGCCAGTTGGGAAAGTGTTTCAGTGCTGGAACTTTTGGAAAATATTATCAACTTTTGAAACCAGCTTTTTTTTGTATTCCTGACGGCTTAGTCTCTGGGCTTTGCTGATAAACTCCTTTAGGAAGTTGGAATGTCAAAGAATGAGGCAGGATCCTAGGAAAGAATGAGGTGTGAAGGAGGAAAAAGATTTGTGAGAAATGGTGAATGCTGTAGAGTCCGGTGCTAAAGATATTTGGTCTAATACCCATCTCAAAATTGCATGATCGCACAGCTCAACTTTAAACCACCAAAATGGTTTGTATGTAATGCTTAAATGAATCAGCAGGTAAATGAAGTGATTAATATTGTGCTGAGCCATTCAGACCAGGAAGGATTCCAAATGCATGCTTTCAGTAAATGGATCTTGGCTGGACAATGTATGCTACCATAAGACAGAGTGCCCTTGGGTTAGGGAGGTGCAGCACTCCCTTTCAGGATAACTAACGCTCTAATGTACATTTTTAATTGTTTTTTTTGCCATATCCTCCCGTGGCTTTGTTCTCTGGCGGTGGCAATCCTCAGAATAATTTACGGAGTGTGGAGTATGCCAGCACGGGTCAGGGAGGAGGTGAGGCAGGGCTGAAAGCATTGCTCAAACAAAAGTAGGATTTTTGAAAGAGTTCCAGAGGTGACTGAAGTGGATACAGTTGATGCAATCAAGAAATAGGTAGAGCAGAAACTACTTCAAATGTAGTTTAAAGTTTCGCACTGGTTTAACAATGTGTTTGCTGCCAGCTCAACAATGAAGGCCATGACAGTGTGATTGCTGATGGTGAGTATGCCAACTGCGATTTGGGGTGCAGCGGTAGAGTTGCTGCTTTAAAGCACCAGGGACCTTGTTTTGATCCTGACTTCGGGTGCTGTCCTTGTGGAATTTGTATGTTCTCCCCGTGACTGCGTAGACTTTCTCTGGGAGATCCGGTTTCCTCCCATGCTCCAAAGACACCCGGTTTGCAGGTTGATTGGCTTTGGTATAAATTGTCCCTAGTGTGTTGGATTGTATTTTAGTGTATGGGGATTGCTGGTTAGTGCGGACTCGGTGGGCCGAAGGGCCTGTTTCTGTGATGTATCTCTAAACTATAAATTTGGATTGTGGGTGAAATCAGAGTTTATGCTGCTGATGGCCAGGAGCTGACTCAAGGGTGCAACTATGTCAGTGAAGTGCGAATGTGATTTTGGATTGATTGTGATTTCCTGCAAGGTCAGATCACTTGGCATTACTCTTGGCTGAAATTGCAATATGAATAATGACTGTTGCACCTGGCGAAGGCAAAATTGGTTAAAATGTTTTGCATTGTGCAATTAAATTTTGTCTGATTACATGTATCCTTTCCTGGTATTAAACATATAATAATGTTAGAACCAAACATTTTTGTTGGAGTTATTTGAAGTTCAGTTTGATGCTTAGTGTCAGGTGGCTTCAATTAATTTTGGTGCATTGTCTGTATTTTTGATTGGGGTGCAGTGACACCAAGTGGCAAGTTTATTACCGCAGCAGTTGAGCGAGTCCTGTCATAGTCCCTTGCTCAAAATGGCTACTACATGAGTTAATTGATGTGGTCACGAGCCAGGTAAACGGGTTCCCAGCACAATCACTGTTTTGTTTTGTATGGGGATGGTTAATTGAAGGGAGAAACAGCACTTTGCATTATTACTGATTTATTGTGATAAGACAACACAATAGCCTGAGCTCAATCACAGTAAAGACCGGTTTGTATTCCCAGTTTCAGGAATGTTGATTGCCTTTTTGACTAATGTTGCCCTCCAGGTTGGAAAGTTAACTAGATGCTGAACCTTGTGCCAAGTTTGTAGGTGAGTACAAGAATCTGGAGGCGAGTTGATGAAAAGTGCTGAGAATCAAAGGGGATAAGTGTTAAAATAAATTGCTTGATGGTTGGTGTGGGCTGAAAGGCCTGTTTCTGTGGCAAATTTATCTGACAAATTGGTGAACGTCAAGTCATTTTTGGGTGTTGTGGTTATACGATTGAATGCCTCTTGTTATATCCCACTTAGTTATTGACATTCAGTGCTGGTGTAGAACAGTATTTCTTCAGTTATGGCATGTGGATGTTACTGGCAGGTCAAGCTTTGACTTCCCCATGCCCAGTGTCCATGAGTAGCTGGTGGCAGTGAGCTGCTGGTTGAAACTGCTGTGATCTCTACAACGAAGGTGCAGCCGTATGAAGGTGTTGAAGTAATAACAATATATTTCCATATGATTATGGGTCTGACATCGTTCTGCATTCCTGTCCCTCCCGCTAACCTTTTGTCTATGGCTTTAAATTATTCTGAGCTTCTCTTCGACCGCACTTTGTGGAAGAAAATTCCAAAGGGCAACGCAGTGGCATAGCTGCTGCCATACAGCCCCAGAGACCCCGGTTCGACACTGACATCGGGTGCTGTTTGTAGTGCTCCAGTTTCCTCCCACGTTTCAAGGGACACTGGTTTGTAGGTTAATTGGCCTGTTAAATTGTCCTTGCTGCATAGGATAGTGTTAGTGTACGGGGTGATTGCTGGTCGGCGCGGACTCGGTTGGCCAAAGGGCCTGTTTCTGTGCTGTATCTCTAAAGGCTCGCAACACAGAAAAACAATTCACCTCTTTGAATGGGTGACACCCAGTTTTAGGACCTCCCTCAAAAGGGATTTCAACCCCTTAAAATTTCAGTCAGATCCCCTCGCACTTTCCTGAACTTGAGTGGATACAAGCACAGCCTGTTCAAACTTTTCCCCAATGATGAACTGCCCATTCTGGATATTAGACAAGATACTTGTAAATAAGTCTTGAGACTTAAGGAGAAACTGTTGGTGCTACCTTTTCCATGTACATCGCTCTTGCCCCTGATCATCAGTGGTAGAGGTTTGGTTGTGCTCTAAAACGAGTAAGGAATGGTGTCCATCAAGGTTGGAGAGGTGTCCTCGAGGTTGCTGTGGAAGTCGGTGAGTTTGTAGTAGATGTCATTGGATAGTCTGTCCCCTCTAATGGAGATTGATAAAGGGGAGAGAAGTGTCAGAAATTGTCCAAGTGCTTTTGAGGGCAAGGTGTAAGTTCGTAATAAAATTGAAATCTGCCAGTTTTGCACGAGGCAGCCACAATGCAGCGGAGAAAATTAGTGGATGGTGCCATTGTACATCTGGAACAAGGACAGTTCAACATAACCAACAAAAGGCCAGGCATAGTTGGGTCCCATGTGAGAGGAGTTGGGGGGAACAGATTGTGTTTCAGTTCAAGGAAGAACTGGGAGAGCCCTGAGGTCTACTCCTTTCCTGGAGTAGAGGGTCTGGATGTCCATGACAAACAAGAGGTGATGTGGGCCAAGGAGTTGAAAGTCATTGAGGTGGTGAAGAGCATGTGATGTGTACTGCATGTAGATGGGAAGCGATTGGCCAAAGGGAGGTGGAAGGAAATCAAAGTATTTGGCCATGGGTGTGGTGGAGCAAGTACAGGCAGAAACAAGGGAAGTTCTGCTTGAGATGGCAGGGTGAGTCTGCCAGACTACAGTCCAGGCACTGGAATTGATGACAGTATTGGGGTTAGAACTGACTGGAGGGATTCACTTTCGGTGGGGGTGAGATTGGAGTAGGTAAAAAGGGAGTGCAAATATCAAGTCAACACAGTCAGTATCACAGCGGCAGTTGGAGATGAAAGATCGAGAAAGGTAGAAGTCTGACGGGGAGACAAGGGGGAGTGTTGTGGACGGGATAAGGACTCATTTGTCAGGTGTGAGGACTTCTTGCCAAAGAAATGGCGGCAGAAGATCTCCACAGGATGGTGGGCACAAAACTGAGGTGTTGGTGCAGCGGTACAAATATAAGGCCTCTGCTGAAATCATTAATTAACTGTATAGAATATTCTACTTTGCAAAACTACTTCAGAAAGTATAATGAGATCATGGTGAGGGTGCAGAAGAGATTTGACGCATGTCTTTGGTTGTAATAGGAAACCAGGCTATTTACAGAAGAACAGGTGGCAGGTGTTTTGACAGATGTTCCAAGTTGAGGAATTTTGACCAGGTAGTTCAGGAAGTACTACTTCCACTAGCTGGTGAGATGAAAATTTGTCTATAAATTTAATGTCTCGGGAAAGCATTTAAAAAAGGTCTGTTTTTAATGCAGTGGCTGAAGGTAGCCATGTTCTTGAAAGCGAAGCAAATGCTTGTGAAATTGTTTTGGTGAAAATAGCTTGCCCAACACTGACGGTCTATTGTGTCTGTTTGGTCTGCTCCAGTGTTTATTATGCCTTGCATGACTCTCCTCCTGATTTTGTCTTAATTGACGTAGCTTTTTCTTTTCTGGCTGGTGGATTATTTAATCTTCATATTGGTGGCAAGGGTATTCTGGGCGGGATAGCTAATTGAATCATGTGAATGAAGCAGATAACCAGTGGAACTTGGACCGTCAAAACAATTCCCACTGCTAAAATCCAGATTCAAGTCTTTCAAGGAGGATGATCTCATACTATACAAGGATCTACATATCATTTCTGCTGGAATTCCAGAACAAGTTGGAGGCTCAATTCAAACAAGAGGGTGGCAATTCAACATGGTTGACATGGTGATCCAGAATGTGTAAAAGCTTTAATTTACTTTATTAAGCATCTGAGAGAATTTGGCATGTTCACGACGTTTCCCTTGAGCATCTTAATTTGTACTGTAGAGATTATTCTGTCAGGAAGCATCTCGGCCTTCTGTAGCAACTGCTCTACTATTGATGGACTAAACCTGCAAAGTGATGAACACAGCCCAGTCCATCACAGGCTTGTCGCTTGCATCCATCCATCTGGTCCATCTTCATGGTGCATTGTATCAGGAAAGTTGGAAATATTGTCAAGGATGCCTGCCACACTGGCCACTCTCCTTTCTTTTGCCTTCTGGGAGAAGATATAGGAACTTAAAAGTTTAGATATCCAGATTTAAGAACAGCTTCTTCCCTGCTATGATCTCATTACTGAACCAGTCACCTCAATCAAGAATGCTGTCATATACTCTTACTCTTAACTCCACTTCATTTGGTACCTCAATATTTTTTTGTACTACGCCAGATGGCACTTTAATCTTGTACAATTCTGCTGCTTTGCACTCGTATTTATTGTTGCATTTATCTTTTAAGCATTTATGCTGTTTACCATGTGAATGAGTAGTTTCCTTGCACTCTGGTGCATATGACAATAAACTGGCCTGATGTGATCTGTTGTCATTTATCTTGTTGCCAATAGTTGCTCTCTGGTATTTGTTTCTGGAATTTCTCTGGGAAATGACATTTTCTTAAGCAGAGGCTTCATTTGTTTTCTGAAGGTTGCTAAAATATTGCATCCCTCATATCTGCCAATAGAGCATGAAGTTTGCTTTCATGTGCAGAGATTTGATGAGTTTTCAACACTTTGATATAGGAAAAATAATCGTCTATTAATCTGCATGCAAGTACAGCCTTCAGTTTACTGAAATATTATCCATGAATTGCAAGGGTATCTAAAATGGGCATCAACTGAATTATTTCAAGTCAATTTGTATCTAAAGGTGTATCGTCTGAGTTAATTCAGCCTTTGATTCCTCTTGTTTTGCTGGCTTCCAACTAGGACTTGCCAGTAATTAATTGGATCCAGAGTATTCTAGTTTATCACTGTTCCTCCACCACTGACAATTCAGTGCTGCCAAAATCCAAATCTAGGTATTGGATCAATTTAAGGAATGGTGGTCTTTCATTTCATCAGTCTTAAATTATTGTTGATTTGGAGAATTGTAGCTGGCATCTTTGCATGTCCAATTATATGAACTGCCCCAACCTTGATGAGTTGTGCTGGCATCCATTCTCCCTGTGTATATTGGATGCCCAACTCTTAAATTCCTTCAGAACACCAGTTGTGTTTTTGATGTCTCTTTGATCGAGCTGCTTATCTCCTATTAAACTGCTTTCCTTTTTTGAAGTTTTAATTTTGACCCTTTTAAAATGTCGAGACATTGTTGGCATGGTTGATATGTGTTAATTGTGTGAACAATGATAGTATTGTCAAAGATAATTGACAGGACTAGCTGAAGCCAGGGATTGTACTGATCAATTTTATTTTTTATTCATTCATTTCCTAAAATACTCGCGGTCCTATCTGCAACACTTGATGACTGCACGTAATCAAGATGTTCCAACAGAGGATTTATAACTGCACCACATTTGGTTTGCTTTGTAGTTTTGGTCACAGGTGGTGGTTAAGCAGAGCATTTGCAAAGGCAAAGGCCTACTTCAATTAACTGGTTTCTGTACTTGAATGTCACTCTTGGTTTCTGTTGTACGGGTGTTGCTTTGAAATACTTTGAGGAGTTAAAGTGCTGAAACTGACAAGACCATACACCGAAATGTGTGAAGTGGCTTTAGATGTGTGGCAGGTCTTTTTCTTTTGGTTAACTTAAATTTGATGGCTTGAACAGCCATAATCAAGGACCACTTGCTTCTGGTTATTTCCTCTCCCCCCCCCCCCCCCCCCAAGATGTAAACGGTCCTCGATTATGTTGACTCTTTTCCCAAGCCTGGATGAACTGTGACCGAACCATGTTGTGATGCATCCTGATAGGATGCATTCTATGGGGCATTCACAAGTCTTTGGAGAAATGCTGAACTTCCTTGTTCTTCTGAGGAAGTAGAGGCATTGGTGTGCTTTCTTGGCCTAGCAATGTGTTTATGTCCAATATTAATATCCAAGGGGCAAACAAAGATCTGAATGAAATTCATGGAATAGTTTTTATATTGAATTGAATGCAAGCTCAGATATTTGCCATTGTGCCCCTCCCACGAGAGGTATTTATGTGGCATGCAGACAATAGTTCTGATGTGTTGAACTTACTCATTACTTGAATGAGCAGATGTTTTGATCGTGTGTCTATTGTCTGGGATAGAAATTAGCCTTGTTAGGTGAATGGTATTGTCGCTTTCATAGATATTGGCAACTTGTTCTTAATGGACAATTCTGTCACAATAAAATTCTGCTCTGAGTAGATAAATGTGTGGGCTCTAATTTATTTCCTTTGGTCTGCATTCTGAACAGTTAGGAAATGTGGTTGAGGCACCAAGAGAATTTGGAGCTCCCAAAATCCAGGAATTGACCGTATAGAGTTTTGAGGTAGTATTTCACTGCATATTGTGAATTAAAAAAAAAAAAAATGTTTTACCTTTTTATAAACTTTGTACGAAGAGTATAAAAGAAGTTGACTTCAAAGCAATAGAACATATCGCAGACTTTGTCATTTAATAGACAAAGTGAGGCTTGATAATCCTTTGGCAAAAATTTAAACAACTGGTAGACAAGTTGGAGGAAACTATTATCAATTGTGACTTGGTTAGCACTCTGCCCTCCTTGTCCCACTGAGTCGACCACAAACATTGACCATCCATTCTAATTTCTCCCCATGTTTTTAGTCTCTCCATATTTTTGTCTACCCTCATCTGCACAAGCACATGTGGTTCAGATTCAGATTCAGAAAACTTTATTGTCTGTCGTAACAGAAAATCTTCTTTGGCGTGGCTCAACATACAAACAGGACAATGTACTGATAAGCAGTCATTTTAGGGGCACAGGTGTACGCAGCACATTTTCCAAATTTGCAAATGACGTATATTGAACTGAGATGTACAGTATCTGCTGGTCTGTAGGATGAGGATGTTTGGCAAAAGAACGGGTAGGAACACGAAGAAAAAATATTTCTGTGCAGTGAATGATTGGAATCACAGTTAGTAGTGGAGGCAGATTCAGTTGTAGCGTTCCAAAGGTTGGATAAGTGTTTAAAATGCAGTTTACAGGGTTGCAGAGGGAAGGGATGGAACTTGCTGAATTACTCATCCGTAGATCTGAGCCTGTACTGGCTCCAGCGGTCTTCGTTGCATATCCATCCATTTTGTGCAATCTCAAATTGTCCAACCCAAATTTGCTCACATCAAAATCTTGGAATGTTGCCAAATAATGCAAACATTCGTTCAAACTTTATACCTGGCTGCTGAAGTTTCATTGCACACACCTAAACGACCAGTATACAAAATAAAGAAATTTGTTTTCATACCATTTCACTTGAGATAGGCGTCTGAACCAAAACACTCCTGGGTGACCAGGGGTGTGCTTTGCAATTGGCATCTTGCCTGCTCATTTAAAACCATTGGTATGACGAGTGTGTTCACAAGCGCTTTTAAATAAAAATGATTGTCACTGATTTTCTTGTATTTCTCAGCTGAAATTCTCAGTGAAATGAGCAATTACAATGTGTGGGTGGACAATAGGGGATTGGAGGAAGTCGGGAGACAGTGGGATGCACAAACTCCTGATGGCAAGCATTTGTTGGGAGCATAACATTCTGGCACTGACAGTGGAATCCGTACATGTGACATCTGTTCCTGGGCAGTAGGATATTTGGATTCTTCATCCTCGCTGTGTGGGAGTGTGAGATGATCAAAATAAAAGATTGAGAACAGCTGGTCTTATGAATTTGTTGTAGGCAGGACTTTTTTTTGTCTTAACAATTACTAGATCAAAGTGGTGAGTTTGAGGTTTCTCGGACATGACCTGGTTTGTGGGGTTGAATGATTTGTGTTGATGAAGTGGAACTCCCGAAAATTCCACCTGTCCCTGAGAAAAGCCGGTGCTCTCCCTCCTGGAGCTGAACCTTGCAAAGCGCTGATAACATCAGTAACATGAGCTCTGAGTGTAAATATAACACTGATTTGGAACTATAATACTGTTTGTAACTATCTTCAAAAAGCACTTTAGTTTCAATGTTGTTTGATCTTGAGGCAGTGAATGAACATTTGCTTATTATTGAATGTATAGATAGTAAGAATGTATGAAGTTTTTTTACAACTTTTTTGAAAGGAAAAAGCTCTCCAAAATATGGAAAAGTACTATGTATTCTACATGCTCCTGCTGGGATTAAACAGTAATTATCTTCGTTGGCTCTTCTACTGATGGTAACCTGTGCAGGATTACAGTTTTACAGGAGTTGTCAGTCCATTGGATAACAGTGTTTGTTTTAATTGAGTGGTGGGGATAAACCCTCAAACACAAGTGGTAGGTCCCTCCTTCGACTTGTGTATTTAACTTACCAGAGTTTGGGCTAGAAACGTGCTAAGAGCATTGTAGAATAAATGCATAGTGATTGTCCTGGCTGGTTCATCCAGCCTGGCTAATATTGTTCTGATGCCGAGTACATCGCAAAAAGTGCACTCCCCGCTCCACTTTTCAAAATGTTCTTAAATCCTTGTATTGCTCCAAAGTGAGAAGTTAGACATATAGGGACATATGCCTTAAGTCTTTGGACTGTAACAAAAGTAAATGTTTGGCAGGATCATACACATCATTCTGGGCATGCATCTTGTTCCCTGGCAGAGTAACAATGCTGAAATGCTGCCCAGTTCCTTTCTGAAAATGGTGCAGAAAGAAGGATGGGAAGATGGACCACTGCTCTCTTTGTGACTCTCTGTGCACCATAAAGTTGTAGCTTACATGTATTCAAGGCGAGAAGGGTTCTTGCTGTGATTTAATGAAAGTGTATGTTGGTGTTGACAGCTGTTTTGTTTTGGCACAACCAGAGGCAAAAAGGTATGGAACGTCAGGGGTAGGGGAGTTGGAAATTGAAGATGTCTTTCCTTAGAAACTTGTATTTAAAAAAACGTGGTTTAGTAATAAGCAGTAAAACAGCATGATGGATCCCCTATATCCCCCTGTTCTGCGTTTCACATGAAATCTGTTTGAAGTTTCAGTGAGGAAAGATGGATATTAAAAGGAAGAAACTGTTGGTGACTTATTTTACACATGTATCAGGAATCCAACCCATCTGGTTGAAGTATAACAATGACATGCAAATTAGGCAATACAGGTCCAACAGGAAACCGTCATGAAACTAGCGTCGAATGTAACCCCACACTTCAATGTTGTTTAGCCACAAGAAACTGCAGATGTTGAAATCTTGAGTAATACACAGCATTCTTATAATTTTTGTTTTGCTTCGTTATGATATGGGTGACTTGTCACTGGATTAACAGGAGCAATTGTTACGTAATGCTCCTGTTAAGCACATACTACAATATTTCAAAATGTTAAAAGATGCAATAAAATCCTCAGTTAAAATGATTGGAACATTTAATTGCCTTATTTTTCTCTTTGATCCAATTAAAATTTAAAAAAAAACATGACTAGTATTTCATGAATATCAAATTAATTTGTTTTGTAGGTGGTAGAATTTGTAACGATTAGGTTTTAAAGCTGCATGTTTGAATAAATTCCTGCTAGTTAGAGGGAGAATTGCAAAAGCTTGTCGACAAATTTAAAATCTTTTTGCACTGGTTTTAATATTGATTTCTTTTCACTCAGCATTCCAGTGCCATGACTCGCCTCAACCTTGTGTGAATGGAGGAACTTGCTTAACTCGCCAAAATGGTACAGGAGGTTGTCGGTAAGTAAATCCCAACTCCTGCATTTCCTTGTTAATTGTTATTTACTTGCTTCATTTCTTCGGGTTGCTGCTGGTGATCTCACAAATTTGTGTTTGCGTGTGTGTTCAATGTCAACCTAATTTAAAAAGGCGTATAAATAACTTCCAGTTTGCAAGTTCTTGTGCTGCATTTTATAACCAGGCTTGAGGAATGCACTTGTTTATATGTGTCAATTGTGTGCAAGTAGAGTTGAGGAAAAGAATGATTCCTTTATCCTGCCCGAGATACAAATTTGAGCATGCAGGTATGTGGAATTTGGGGCTAGACTGCAGGATTTACTGCCAGAACCAGAGCATGCACCATAAGTTTCACCTAGCAACCATCTCGATGGGGCTCTGTCGAAACCTGGTTCTTGAAATCCTGGGTTATAAAATGTATTTTCATGATGAAATTGCATCCTGGCCACTCGCTGCCCGATCTCTGTAACCTCAAACCATACACAGGTCTTTCTTGCCTTTTTTTTTTAATGCTTTAAATTTTTCTGTACAACAATTGTTGCGCTACTCTCCACTTTACAATTGATGCAATTTAACTTTGAAATATTTTCCAGAATGTGTTTCTTGTTTAAAACCAAGCAATGGCTATAATCAATCTCAAACTTTGTAGACTTCTAGGGTTAACCTTTTCAATAATATCTCTCTTGCTTCCCCTGGAATTTGTCCACTTTGCCTCCCCACTGCTACCTCATTTGAGGTGCTCCTGGAATAGCACCTTGGGACCAGCTTAACAACTCATTTCTCTCATGTTAATAATTTTTGGCATCAGATGTCAAATTTGTCTTCATAGATGCAATGCCCATCCCCTGCAATACCCCCAAATATCTATTGGTATGGCTTGGTGATTTTTGTCTGACAACCTACCTCCTGTATAGCACCTTGAAATGTTTCTGTTACTCCGGTGAGGTACTAACTTGGTGTTGTTGCAGATGAAAATTTAATATGAATAAGAAATACTAACATATCATTAGGTTCCTAACATTAAGCAGAGTTGTGGCAAAGGAGATACAGTATACAATGCCTAACACCTTGCTTCCAGAAACTGATTGTCTTAACACAACTTGCCTTTACCTTGGGAGGTTTTTTTCCCCCTCGAGTGTTCCTTAGTCCTTTATGCCTATTTTATTACTATTAAGGAGATGCTATGGTTGGGTTTGTGAACATGGGGGTCAATTGGTGTACAGCTAACTTTGGCAGCAAGAAAGATGAATGAGCTGGTCAGATTAGATTTCTGCATCTTATTGTACTCTGCCCGGGACATCAGCTGGTGGCCCTGCACAGCGAAAGAAAAGAGTCTGCTGGTGAGGCGTGCTGTTGCATGGAGCAAACGCCTAGGAATTGTGCAAGTGTTTACAGGGCTGAGGGCTGCATTCGCCCTGTAGGTAATGGATACTCCCTGAGATGGGTTGCATTGTTCCTGGCGAAACAGCGGATTGAATAGCAAGGTGGACTTGAGCACTGCTTAAGAAGTTTTATGTTTGAGCGACTGACTCGGTAGCCTTGTCCCCATTTTGTAATTAGTAGCTATGTAAGTCTTTGTAAATTGATCTGGATTTGTCTCCCTTTTTGTCACAGATAGGGTTGCGCAGTGTCTCGACAGGCTGGTTGCTCTGGAGGAGCTGGCTGTGTTAACAAAATTAACCTCAATTTGGACTGAACAACACTATGGAATATGATTCCATGGATAGCGTGTCACACTCTCCACAACAAGAGTAGTTACAATCGCACCAAATCAGAGTTTGTTAGTATGCTTCATTGCCAATGAGGTACTGTGAATTATGGTGTTACTGTGACATGGGAAATATGGTAGCCAAGTGGTAGAATGTATATTCCCACCACAGATCTGTGGCAACAATCTGATTCTGTTTATCGTGGTGATGTCTGATCTATAAATATTGGAAAGACTGGCATAGGCAACTCCTGTACTTGTCTTAACTGGGTGTACTGAATCTGAGAGGATGTGGCTTCATTTCAACACCCATCCATTTTGACACTGCGTTTGACACTGAAACAAACCCTTGCCACATGGGTTGACGGCCTTGATTTTGTACACTGGTTCCTGCAGTATTCACCATTGGCAACATGAATGTATTCTGGGGTGAACCTGGTCCATGTAAAATATTAGTGAGTACAGCTTAATGTTTTAGGAGTAGATGGCTGCATTCGTACATAGATTATTGGGGATACATTCACAACTCGCTGCAATTTAATGTCTTGGTTAGAGCTGTTGCCAAACCAAGCTGTCGTGCATCCCGATTTAGGATGTTTTCTACGGTGCAGCAAAAGAAGTTGAGAGTCATTGAAAACATGCCAGATTTCCTTGCTTTCATGACCGTGGCTTCAATGTGGTTAACGCAGCACAAATTGTTGGTGAATTGCACCGAGGAACTTAACTCTCAACCATCTCTGCTTCAGCACAATGGATGCTGACTGGAGCGTATACACCACCTTAGTTCCTAAAGTCAATAACTGGCCGCTTTGTCTTGCTGACATTGAGGGAGAGGCTGTTGTCTTGACACTATTACTAAGCTCTCTATCTCATCCCTGTACTCTGCAAGTCACTGGCACAGTTTGAAAGGCGACACTTTAAGGTGAGGCTCTTCAGACCAGGCTGTGCAAAATATGATTGAAGTGAAGGAGGAAAAAACAACTGATGTTGGTCTCTGGTAAATAATCTGTGGGAGAGATTATTTAATTGGACTGGCAACCTTATTGACACAGCAGACTGGAATGTTGCAGAGCAGACAAACCTCTGCCACTAAATATTTACTTATTCAATGTTAACACATCTCTGGCAGCTCTTGATTTTTGTTTGTCACCCATTTTGTGACTTTTGTTTCATCCCCGGCAGTTTTTTTAATGCCTTTCATTAACTTTGGGATTCCTGGTCCCTTTTTAGCCCTGGCAACCCATTTAGGGTGAGCAGGAGGGAATCGCTTGTCTGCCCTCTTGGTAACTGTGCTGCCTCAAGACATTTGATAGCTGCAGAGTGGGCAATGCAAGAATTGCAACCCGTTTCTCCTTCCCATACTTGTCCAAAGGGAATGTTGTTATGTATGCGGTTGGATAATGGACAGATTAATCTTTTCTCCCATCCGAGCCTTTTTGTTTGTTTGTCTTTCCTTTTCCTGAGACACCAGGCAGCAATGCACTGCTTGAGGTCATTTGTGGCTGGCTCTGATTGGTACTGGTCTTTCCTCATCTCCAGCTCTTCACACCACCCCCACCCCCCCCCCTCCCCCCCTCCCCCGCGAAAACACTGAAATTTGAGTGATCTTTGGTCAATTTTTCCACGATGAATGGAGCCATAATCTTGTCCCATGTTGAGTAGATCAGGTTCGGGTCCTCGAAGGAAGGAGCGAGCCTCGTTTCCTTTTGTATTATGAATTGGTCCAAAGTTTTGACTTCATAGTAAGTTCTTAAGTTGTAGGAGCAGAATTAGGACATTCGGTCCATCACTTCTACTCCGCCGTGCAATAATAGCTGATCTATCTTTCCCTCTCAAACCCATTCTCCTGCCTTCTCCCCATAATCCCTGACACCCATACTAATCAGGAATCTGTCAATCTCCACCTTAAAGATAGCCATTGACGCCCTCCACAGCCTTTTGTGGCAAAGAATCCCACAGATTCACCACCCTCTGAAGGAATTCCTCCATCTCCTTTCTAAAGGTACTTCCTTTTATTCTGAGGCTATAGTTTCTGATCCTAGATTCTCCCACTAGTGGAAACATCCTCTGCACATCTCGTACTCCTGCTGCAACCCAAGACCTGCAACGTTTCAGTTGATGGGTAATTGTGTTGGTGCACGTGCGTGCCCACATGAGCCAAGGTGGATTAGGCTGGGGCCTCCCCATGCTTTTTATATTATCTTGGTTTTGTTTACAATTGGACCCCTGCGGTCTTTAATAAAAACTGCACTCCTGTTGGCAGGCTTCAGCAGTTGAAAGCTTTGTGTGGTGGAACATGAACAAATATTTTTAGGTATTAGATTGTGAAAGGGTCTGCCACAATTGCTGTGACACTGCATGATCTTTTGAAATTTGCAGTCTGTAATTTGGGAAGTAAGCGAGGATGCCTGGGGTGCAAGAGGCTGCTTTTGTATGTTGAGAAGCTTTGTCGATTAGTTACTGCCGTGGAAACGTGTGTGAGTGTGAGGGGAGAGTTACATATTCAGTTTTTATTAAATCTACAATATATTAAATCTTAAGAGAGGCCACTAGTAGTAAGGTGGCTTGGAGTGGGGACGGAGGTGATAGGGATTTGGGAGTTAAATTCCCTGATGTTCTACCTGTGTGAATTGCCTTTATTTTATGTTGATGAGCTGAAATGAAACATTGTGTTTACAAACCATTCAAGGAATGTTTCTCCATGTCATGAATGGAATGGAATTTCTCATTCCGGTGCCCCTACGAATGGGCTGAGGAAGGCAGGTAATTGAAAGCCAGCCTTTGGCAGATTAATTATGCATTCTTTGTCCTTCAAATTCAAATATAGAAAGCCTGGACAAATCAGCAATGGTATCATAAATAAGGACCTGTAACTTTCATCGGTTTTGGTGTCAACAGTTCGTTAACTTTTGTGTTGATGACATGCAGTCTACTTGGTAATATTAAGTTAACAAATCCTTCAGTATTGGGAGTTAATAGTTATTTCTAGAATGTGTGGCACTTTATTTTGAAATATTTGCAACCACTGGGAATTACCTTTGCAATTTACTGCTTACCTATTTAGCAAACTTGGCAGGTAGCTGATCAATGCCTGTACCTGTAAGTGCGACAAATGACAATGAAAGTGAATGACCAGTTCATCTTTGCAACGACACACATGAGGAATTGATCTTGGTGGGAACACATGGTCCTCGTCTTTGAATTGTGATGGGATGTAATCGAGTACAACCAAGTAAATTGCTCCTAGAGCAAAAAGATAGCTCCTTAATTGACTAAACTTGGACACTCTAGTGGAGTTGTTGTGGTCTCACCAACCCATTGTACAATGTCCCCATTGCAATACAGGCCAGGATTCTTTTTACCCTCCCATTTTAGTCAGAACCTCTCTGCCAGGATGGAAATATCAAAGACTAGGCATAGCTTTAAAATCGGAGGGGGGAAATTAAAAGATGTGTGGCTTACGTTTTTCCTCACGGAGTGGTAGGTACCTGGATTTTGCTCCCAGCGTTGGTGATGTGAGCAGATATGATAGTGGCATTTAAGAGGCCTTTAGAAAGGCACAAGGATATACAGTGAACAGAGGGATATGGGTCAAATGTAGGCACGGGAGATTAGTTTAGTTTTGTGGGCTGAAGGGCCTGGTCCCGAGGTGTACTGTTCTATGTTCAATTAGTCCTCCAGTTCTGGACATGGACAAGTAATCAGTCGAAATAAGAGCAAAAATTGACCATGTGCTCCTGGGAGGATGAGACTGATCTCTTAGCCTTGAGCTCCACCCTCGTGTCTCCTACCCACAACTCTTCACTCTACTTCACTCGACTTTTAACCACAAAATCTATCAATACAAGCCTTTAACATTGAATAAATTAGCCTTGGCAGCAACCACCGACCGGGTGGCACCAGCAATGGGTGCCTCGCCAGCAGCCTGTCTGTCCCTTCCTCCTTTGTGTTTTAATAGTATGTTAAATGTATGTTTTTAGTGTTCTTTGGTTGTTTTATGTGGTGGGGGGGGGGTTGGTGGAAACTTTTTCTAATCTCTTACCTCGACGAAGATGCAATTTTTTCCCCGTATCGTATCTACGTCCGCACTGCGGCCTAACATCGAGGAGTTGGTGGCCTTTGCTGGAGACTGACTTTTGAGAGCTTCACTGAGGGGAGCCTATGGGACTTTAACATCGTGGAGCTCGTGATCCCTTTGCCAGGAATCGACCTCGGAGCTCCAACCATGGGTGCTTGTGGACTTAACATCATGGAGCTCGCAGTCTCTGGTCAGAGACCGACTTCGGGTATTCCAAGCCACAGGAGCCCTGATTGCACCCGACGCGGGAGATTTGATCACCCCCGAAGCAGGAGCTTCGATCACCGGCTGCGAGAGCTTTGATCGCCCCAACGGATGGTTCGACTGCCCCGACCGCGAGAGAATAAAGAGGAAGAAGATTGGATTTTTTGCCTTCCATCACAGTGAGGAATGTGGGGAATACACTGTGGTGGATGTTTATTTTACCTTTTCTGTAGTTGTGTGTCTTTTTTTTCGTATCCCTGTGTGGCAATTCTCATATCACTGTACCCTAATTGGTACGTGACAATAAAAGACTGAAACCTTTGAAACTGGATAAAGAATTCTGAAGATTTATGGCACTGAAAAGCTCTTCTACACCTCTCTCTGAAATAGGCAATCCTATATTCCAAAACTCAATCTGAGAAGAATCAACTGCTCAGTTTTTGTTACCAATACTCCTCAGCATCTTGCTTCAGTAAGATCCCCTCATCTTTCTAAACTCCAGTGCCTAAGCCCAACCATGTTTAATCTTAATCAAGATGATCAAGAAGATGATACCTTTATCCAAGGTGACAACTGTGAATTTCCCTTAATTGCTTCTAGTGCAAAACGATACATCCTCAAATGATTAAACCTGTACATGCAGCTGAATAGTGGTCTCACCAACACCCTACACCAGGGGTCGGCAACCTACGGCCCACGGGCCGGATCTGGCCGGTAACCTGAAATCATCTGGCCCACAGGCGTATTTTTTTTCATTTCTTTTTCAAGACCTGGGAACTGTAGGTCGCGAGCTGATCTGGGAACTGCAGCTCGTCCCGGGGCACGCAGGCGACCTGGGCGCTGCAGCCAGTCCTAGGGCAGGCGAGCCGACCTGGGAACTGCAGCCAGTCGAGGGGACGTGAGCTGATCTGGGAACAGCAGCTCGTCCCAGGGCATGCAGGCAACCTGGGCGCTACAGCCAGTCCCGGGGAACGTGAGGGACCTGGGAACTGCAGAAAACGAATTGGAAAGACACGTGAAAATGAATGCGAAAAACAACACCAAGTGTCACATTATGGCGATAGATGTGGGCAGCCATGAAGCTCACAGACATGGGTCCTGGCCCCTATGCAGAACAGGGTTGCCAACCCCTGCCCTGCACAGTTACACCAACATTTCACTTGTGCACTTCATTTCGCTCGTGTGTCAGATGACGTGTAGTTCGCTGTTGGCTTCTGTCGTAGTCCAACATGTTGACAGAATCGCGTCGTCGTTTCCGGGGATCACCATGAGGAGGCTCTGCCATGATCCCCACTTGTGCACTGTCATTGCAATACAGATCACGATTCATTTTTATACATCGGCGAGACCAAACACAGACTGGGCGATCGTTTCGCGGAACAGCTTCGCTCAGCCCACCTGAACCTACTTGATTTCCCAGTTGCTGAACACTTTAATTCTCCTTCCCATTCCTACACAGACCTTTCTGTCCTAAGTCTCCTCCATTGTCAGAGTGAGGCTAAATGCAAATTGGAGGAAGAGCATCTCATATTTCGTTTGGGCAGTTTACAGACCAGTGGTATGAGTATTGATTTCTCCCACTTCAGGTAGCCCCAACATTCCCTCTCTCTATCCCTCTCTCTATCCCTCCCCCACCCAAGTCACACTAGTTTCTCATTTTCACCCTACAAACAGCCAACAATGGCCTGTTTCCTTTATCATTGTTACTTTTTTGCATATCTTTCATTCATTGTTCTTTATCTCTCCACATCACTGTCTATATCTCTCATTTCCCTTATCCCTAACCAGTCTGAACGAGTGTCTCGACCCGAAACATCACCCATTCCTCATCTCCAGAGATGCTGCCTGTCCTGCTGAATTACTCCAGTTTTTTGACGATTCATTTTGCCTTCCCTTTTTATTTGTTATAACTACGTACCAATTTTGAGTCTCCTTTACATGGACATCTAGATTGCTCTGAGCGTTGAGTAGTTTCTGTCCATTTAATATTCTACTTGTGTTTTTCCCACCTGCTTCCATTTGCTTAAACTTCTATCTACCTACTCAACTAATCTACCTATTGTCACATATTTTCAGCATTTTCTGCACAGCTTGCTTTCTCACCTTTCTTTGCAGCCAAGTTTGCTGTGATACATTGCACTTGGTCTCTTCATCCTAGTCGTAAATTTAAGAAGGTAAATAGTTGACGCCCAGCATGGATCCCCATGGCACCTGACTAGTTACAGCTTGTCAACCTCAAAATGGCACATTTATCCTAACTTTGCTCTATTTACCAATCCTCCTTCCATGCTACACCCTTCCCCACCACCCTTGCTCCTGACTTGTTCACTTGTGTGCGCTTTTGCAGAATGCCCTCTGGAAAGATAAATACTCCGCCTCCACTTGTTTCTCTTTATCTCTCCTAGTCTTTACATTCTTTAAAAAAACACTAAAGAATTTGTTAAACACCAGTACCTTTTTAATCAGTATGTTTAAATCAGTATGTTTATTGTGCCTAATGGTTTTACGCTTTGTCAAATGTCCTGCTAATCATCTTTGATAATGCGTACTAACACTTTCCCAAGAACAGAGGTTAATCCTGCGGCTTTATATTTAGTTTTCTATCCTTGCCTTCCCTGAATAAGGACATTATACTTGCAAAGTTCCAAACTTTTCGAGATCATTTGTGAACTCAGGCAATTTTGGGAAATTGCAACATATGTATTTACATGGCCCAGCTCGAGGAAGAAGACAATTGTGTCCAGGAAATATGTCAATCTTTAGTCCCATCAGGTTTGCTAGTTTAATTCCACTTGTAATAATCATTGTTCCTTCCCTTGTGTCTAAGGGCAGTCTACAGATCAACAAATTATTTGTTCAAAGTCTCTCCCATTTACTTGTTTGCCAGTAATCTAATCCTACAAGGGACCATTGGTTCCTTAGCTGCTGCTCTTCCTCCTTGTATCCTCCCCTTCCCCTCTTTACTGCCGTAAACGATGTGGGGAATAATCTCTCAGATGGGAGCAGTAGAAAGCAACACTAATTCCAACTGGCCCAAAAGAGAAACTTAAGAAGGAAAATGTTGCAGCGGTTTGTCTTCCCCCAAATGTCAAGATGTTTTTTCTACCAGGTTCTGAGATACCATTTACTCATGGTTGTCAGACTCTCAGCATAGAAAAGGCAATGTAGATCCCTTCCAGTCGAAGTGACCAGCTGCAATGAGACTCCAGTTCCTAATCCTCCTCCTTCCACCGCCCCAGCTTCACCAGCTGCCAAACCTGTTAAAATACAATGTTTCTGTTTCTCTTGCATCATGATTTTGTGATCAATGTAAAAAAAATTAACATGCTTTGAAAATGATTTGGACTTTTAAAAATGTGTGGGCATTGAAAACAATTAAAACATTCAAACACATGCAAGCAAAAAAATTGCCATTCTCTCAGCTGCTTTTTTCCCCCATTTGAATGATATGAGTCTACTTTTAGTTTAGTTGAGAGATACAGCGCGGAAACAGGTCCTTCGGGCCGTCAGGTCCGTGCTGACCAGCGTTCCCAGCACATTAACACTAACCTACACACACCAAGGACAATTTTTACATTTACCAAGCCAATTTTACCTACATATCTGTATGTCTTTGGAGTGTGGGAGGAAACCGAAGATCTCGGAGAAAACCCACACGGTCACGGGGTGAACGTACAATCTCCGTACAGACAGCGCCCGTAGTTGGGATCAAACCCAAGTCTCCGGCACTGTAAGGCAGCAACTCTACCGCTGCCCTTCTACTTCTGGCAGGTTAACCTTGCAGGTTCAGTGTGTGAATTGCTTAGCCCAGGAGATGGGAAATTTGCCAATGTTTGTGCTCATTTATCTCATCTACTGTATCCGCTGTTCTAGGTGTTGACTCCTATATATCGGCGAGACCAAGCAAGATCACCAAGACTGGGTGGTCGTTTCGCTGAACAACTTCGCTCAATCTGCGATCTCCTGTTTGCCAAGCACTTTAATTCCCCTTCCCATTCCCATGCTGACCTTTCTGTCCTGGTCCTCTTCCACTGTCAGTGAGGCCAAACGCAAGTTGGAGGAACAGTACCTCATGTTTCACTTGGCAACTTTCAATCCAGTGGTATGAATATTGATTTCTATAACTTCAAGTAACCCTTGCATCCCCTCTCCGTCCCTCCCCACCATAGTCGTTGTACTCGTTTCACTGTCATTGCTTGTATCACTTGTTATCACCTTTTCCACATCCAACAATGGACCATTGTGGGCTTCTCCTTTCCTTGATCAGCGTTGCTGGCTTTGATTTGTCCTTTTGCATACCTTTCATTCATTTTTTTCTTTGTACCTTTTCATATCTCTTGTTTCCCATTCCCTTGACTGTCAGTTTGAAGAAGGGTTTTGACCCGAGACATCACCTATTCCTTTTCTCCAGAGATGCTGCCTGGCACGCTCAGTTACTCCAGCTTTGTGTCCAATGTCTCTGCACAGATTGCTGATCATGAGGAATGCAAGTGGCCAGTACATGTCCCAGGGCTGGCCAGACACCTACTGCACTCCAGCCACCAATTGCCCAATTACTGTGTAATATTTGTCATTACCCCTGGCAAATAATTTGCAGACGCCTAAAAATTGTTGCCCCATCTGAACTTTGAGGCGCACGAGCATTTTGCTTGTTCTGTACCACTTCTTTTAACTTTTCGCCGTTTTCTGTGGGATGTTGAGCGGCGTTTGGTTTGCATAGTAATTTCAATGTATCACTGCATGTCACAAGTCAAGAATGTACAGCTGGCTTGGGCATGTGCTATGCATGCTTGTGTTTGGAAGTAATGAAAAGTATTTTAATTTGAGCAGTTCTAACAATGGCTGTAATTGGAAATCTGGATCCCTTTAGTTTTCAAGCTATCAGCTGAAAAACATAAGAAATTGAAGCAGGGGTAGACTATTCCATGCCTGCTGTCTGCATAGCCATTCAAATAGGTCATGGCTTGCCTTTTTGCCCCAGGCCCACTTTACTTCTCTGAACGTATTTAATTCCCTTGGTCTAAAAATCTATTACTGTCCTGATTACTGTGTAATTATAAAGAAGGCACATCAGCGACTCTTCTTCCTGAGAAGATTAAGGAGATTCGGCTTGTCGAAGAGGATTCTCCTAAACTTCTACAGGTGCACGGTAGAGAGCATTCTGACTGGTTGCATCGTGGCCTGGTTTGGCAACTTGAATGTCCAGGAGCGGAAAAGACTACAAAAAGTTGTGACCACTGCCCTGTCCATCACCGGCTTTGACCTCCCCACCATCGAAGGGATCTATCATATTCGCTGTCTCAAAAAGGAAGCCAAAATCATTAAGGACCCACACCATCCTGGCCACACACTCATCTCACCATTGCCATCAGGAAGAAGGTACAGGAGCCTGAAAACTGTAACGTCTAGGTGCAGGAACAGCTTCTTCCCTACAGCCATCAGGCTATTAAACACAACTAAAATAAGCTCTGAGCTGTAAAAGACTATATTGTTATTGCTCTATTTGTTATTTTTAGAACTTTTTTTCACCTCCCCCCTGTTATGTACTATGTTTACATATTCACATATTCTGTTGTGCTGCAACATTGTCCCATCCGGGACATATGACAAAAAAACACTCTTGACTCTCTTGATTAGACGACTTGAGCAACCCGTGGTGGAAAATTCATTCTGCGGTGGAGAAGATTCATGACCCTTTGGATGCAGAAGCTTCTCAGCTCAGTCCTGAATGTCTGCACCTTCCTGACACTGACAGTTGGCTGGCTCTAGATTACTCAGCCAAGAGGAACTTCAAATCAGGATCAATGCTCTTGGGTCCCTTAATAGATAATAGGTGCAGGAGTAGGCCATTCGGCCCTTCGAGCCCGCACCGCCATTCAATGTGATCATGACTGATCATCCCCAATCAGTACCCCGTTCCTGCCTTCTCCCCATATCACTGGACTCCGCCATTTTTAAGAGCCCTATCTAGCTCTCTCTTGAAAGCATCGAGAGAACCTGCCTCCACTGCCCTCTGAGGCAGAGAATTCCACAGACTCACCACCACTCTCGGTGAGAAAAAGTGTTTCCTCGTCTCCGTTCTAAATGGCTTACTCCTTATTCTTAAACTGTGGCCCCTGGTTCTCGACTCTCCCAACAGCGGGAACATGTTTTCTGCCTCTAGCGTGTCCAAACCCTTAACAATCTTCTATGTTTCAATGAGATATTCTCTCATCCTTCTAAACTCCAGAGTGCACAAGCCCAGCTGCTCCATTCTCTCAGCATATGACAGTCCCGCCATCCCGGGAATTAACCTTGTAAATCTATTATGTTTTGGTGAGATTACCTCCCATTCTTAGAATTTCTAGCAAGTACAGGCACAATCTGTGTCATCTTGTCCCCTTTGGAATGTCAGAGGTTGAGGGGAGACCTGATTGTTATACAATTAAGAGGTGTACATAGGGAGATGGTCTGAACTTTTTTCCATGGGTGGAATTATTTAAGACTAGAGGCATAGTTGGAAGGTGAGAGGGGGAAAGTTTAATAGAGATGGGTGCAACACGTTTTTTTTCACAAGGTTAATGCGGGCCTGGAAAGCATTGCCAGGTGTAGTGGTGGAGGGGGCAGATACGATAGTTGTGTTTAAGAGGCTTTTAGATGGGCACATGGAAGTGTAGGGAATTGGTGAAATTGATCATGCACAGACAGATGTGATCAATTCAACTTGGCATAAAATTCAGCACAAACATTGTGGCCAAAGGACCCATTCCTGTGCTGTGCTGTTCTATGTTCTAGATTAAACTTGTCATCCCAAGAATCAATCTGGTGAATCTTTCCTGGATTCCATCGATTGCCAGTAAGTCATTAAGGCTCTGGTTTAACTTTGTTGCAGGATTCCATCTCCTCAGTCATGCATGACTCCAGCTCGAGTGGTGCTCCCCATATTAATGATACTCGGTAGTTATCTGTTGCGATCAAGTCATTCTTTGTTTTTTATCTTTCATTTTCCCTAATTTAATTTTTAAAAAGGATAAGTATGTTTTGTTAGGAAATGCTTGTGTATTTGTCTTCTCGCATATTTGGTGACATGATGCATGAGCTGTGGGAGATAAATATGAACGTTTTCTGGCTCTCGCTATTAATCTTAATGATCTAATTTTGAAATTCAAAAATTTAAAATAGCTAAAACATACTATGATCTGGCACAAAACTGAACAAACATTCTTCAACAACAAGTTAAAGTACAGGATTACTGGTGTTTTTTTTCTCCCCTCATCTCTGCCAAAAACGCTCATTGACCCTTGCTAAAAATCCAGTTTGGATGTGGCTTGGTTTATGTTTAGCTGCAATACCTTCACTGTTCTGTTGGCGAATTGTGAATCCTTCAGCTTGAAGGTGTGTGATGAGCTTGATGGACAGGCTCTTCATTTCCTGCTCATTATTTTCATGTGCTGTTGTCACTCGACCCTGTATATGTTTTCACTCTGCGCACAGTCTTTTCAGAGACCTGATCTCTGGTGATTTGACAATAATTGTAACATTATTTCCATTTTGAATTAGTCCTATTTCCCAAATAGACACAAAATGCTGGAGTAACAGCGGGACAGGCAGCATCTCTGGAGGGAAAGAATGGGTGACGTTTCGGGCCTAGACCCTTCAGACTGTGAAATACCACCATTATTATGATTTTTGATTTATGTGCATTAATTCTTTAATAATATGCATTACTGCTTTTGCGGTTGCGTTTTATCTCCGCATTTGGGCGAATGTGTGGATTATCTGCATTACGTTGTCAAATTTTATGCTACCTCTTTTGTCTTAGTTTGTCTTCCCTTGTTTCCATGGGGGAAACTACTGGCTGTCCTGCGTAGGACCTTTATGCTCCCCAGAATGTGTCACGTGTTCGTGCACGAGACGCGAAGAAACTGAAATATCGACAAAGCCGCCTCTTTCTTGGCCTGCAGCGCACATCCTTTTTAGAAGGTGTGGTTGTGGTTTATGCTGAGGCTGAAGTGGGCTCAGAGCTCCTTCATTCTCAAGTTCAATAGTTGTGCCTTTGTACTGTTTGAGACTGACACAAGTAAATATGAAATGGCAGTGTCTCTTAAATCTCCTCTCCAGATGAGAGTTGCACTGCTGTGTTTGCACTATAGCTATGTAAACCCTTCCTCTGCCTGCTGTGACACTGTCCTCTGTGTGGATCCACTGAACAGAGAAGAGTTGTTGACTCTGAACAGTTTGGAGAAAATGCAATTCTCAGAACTTGTCACAGTTATTTTTATTGGGAGTGGGGTTTCTCTCAGCTGCATGTGGTTTAGGCTTGTGCCAGATGCCAGGAGCTGTAATGTTTTTGCCATGTTTGTTAATGGCCTGTTATTAATGGAGTTGAAGCAAGTGGTTCAAACCCACTTCCTGCTCGCACATTCCAGCGACATCAATAGTCACTACAACCAAAGTGGTATCTTCACATTTTTGATGAGGTATAAAGCAGAATAATTTGGGAATATAGAAGTGAAAGGTTTCAAAGGAATTCAGCTCAGTGCTCTTTATTCCCAAGAGGCAGGAGAGTGCTGCAGGCTGAAACCAGAAGTGCTCCCACTGCAAAAGACTTCCTGTCACCACTGTAAACATTGCCATGACTTTAAAATATTTATTTGCCCACAATGAGTTTTAGTTAAGTCTGATCTGGTCCCACAGTCCATATCATCTGAAGATTTCCACAACAATCATACAAAAGTGTCTTTGAACAAATAGTCCTTCGAATATTTAAAAATAATGGCAGAGTTGTCATTGTGGACAGTCGGATTACATTTCTCCACCAGTTATTTTTCGAGAAATGTTTTTTGAATGCGAGTGATACAGAGCATGGTGTTGTATCATATGCGCACATGTGCTGCAAGTTAAAGGAAAAGATTCCAGTAACTAAATTTATCAAGAACAGATGAACTAATCTGTCTCACAGTGTGCAGAAAAGGATGTTGGCTAAACATCATCTTTGAGATGAATTGAGGATAGACTCTGAAGCTAAACAGGGGAAAGGAAAAATCTCTGCTTATTCAGATCGGAAGTCACAAAGGCATTTGTGGTGTCTGGACAATCGTGGGTGGTGGTGTTCACAAATCAAGAAAGGTAGAGCGACCAACAAAAGATTTTTGATTGGAGGCACCCACCTTGCAAACTAACTCCAGTGGCAGGTACAGCAATGTGGTAAAGTCACACCACGTGGTACACACAGTTCTTGCATTCATTTAGACTGCTCTTGTTTCCCTTTTTGGAATAAGTATAATTTTACTACATTTAAAATTTCAGTGCATAACACCATGGTGCCAGTTATTTAGACAGATACATGTTTATTTAAACAAGCATAAAACTACTTGGTCTTTTATCCTTGTTGGATATGAAACTCTTCACTGAGCTACGCTACACATCTCAAGTATCCACTCCAGTTACTGATAGTTCTAGTGGTTCATGCCATCACACTGGCTGTGTGCGAACCCAATCTCTCATGGTGTCTGGTAGTTACTTCAACATAATTTCCACAACAGTAACAAAATACATTGTATCACTTATTTCATAAACTGTCATTATTCAACTTAACACATTCTAAGAGCACTTGCCAAATACTGCAGGTCAGATAGCTCTGCTGTGACACGATATTTGCGTTCTTAAGAAATCTAGTGTTACAGTAAATAGTGTTATAAAGATAATGGTGTCTGTGGTGGGAAGGGGGTTAGAGGCTAGAGAGTTTCACTCTTGAAACAGAAAATTTCCCCTCAAGATTTTCAAAAATAAAGATGTTTTTATAGCCATGTTTATTTTAGTTACTGCAAGTTAAAATTACATTGTGTAATATAGTGCACATGTGTCAAAAGAAGGGACTGCCTACGAATTTCAATGGCCCCACCATTATATTCTTAAGACAATGGTGTCTGATTACTGCAGGAGGTTACATGCTGTTTTTTGTCCCTTTTTAAATCCAATGCAGCTTTTTTTTACTGCTTGTCAATTTCCAAAGTATTTTAAGCAATTTTCTAGTTTTTTTAAATTTTTTTAATTTTTATTTATTAGAAGTACATTACATTACAACCAATTACACTAGTACTCATCACATATATCTTATTACAATTAATGTACTCCGTTTATTTTCTACACTAATAAAGGGAAAGGATGAGATTGAGAGAAAAGAAAGTGAAGGAAAAAAGTGAAAGTGTAAAAAACGTGACAACAAAAAACAAAAACAAAAAACAAAGACGCTATAAGAAAGAAATTAAAAACAAAAAGAAAGAGTTAAGAAATAGACCCTAAAAAAGAAGAAAAAAGAGAAAGAGGAAAAAGAGAAAAACAAATACTTTTTTGTAAGCATCACGCAAATGGGACATACCAACTCTCCAGCTTTCATCCCCCCTTACCTGACCTCGGGTTGTTTTTTTTTGTACTTTTGCACCCTATACTTGTAATAATTCTATAAATGCAGACCACGTCAGGTGGAAGTGATCTGGTTTACCTGCCAGGAGGAGTCTTATCTCTTCTAGGTGTAATGTTTCGAACATATTTGAAATTTTCTAGTTCTTAATCAAAATTGTGTTATCAATTTAGCCGGTGTGAAGCAAATATTGGGCCCTAACTCATCAATCCTGTTAAATCCACATTGTTATGGAAATGGGTGTTTTTGCAGAACTACTTGTGTGGAATTATATTGTCTGGCGATTTACAAGCTAATATCACCTTTATCTCAGCATTCTACTCTGCTTAAGGCTCTCAATCTTTATGTATCTGCTTTCACACTATTATAGCATCTTCCACTAAATCATGTCGATGCCAGATCTTTCCAGCTCCTGTTGAAGTTACAAAAAACACATTTCTTTCCCAACCCTTCTAGGTTCACCACCAAAGCTTGAAATTGCACAATAACTATTTTAATTGTCTTATTATGTTGATGTCAGTAAATCAATAAATTACGTTGATGTCAGTAAATGTCAGAAAATCGTCTGCCCCATGTAAAGTGAGCTGCCTGTATCTGCAGGACTCTTGTCCTGGTTCATGTTATTGCCTTGTGTCCCAGCTCGTTGTATGAGAGAAGCCTTTCTCTCATTGTCCATAAGTGTTTTGTTGCAGCTGAAGTTGTAAATGTGGTCTGGCTGTGTCGATGAGCCTTAACATGGTGCTGACCATCCCTCTGTTTGGGCGAGCTCACTGCCCTGAAGCATGAGCAGTTCCCAGACTTCATCAGCACTCTCATGATCCCCTCAAACTCACTGTCCTTCATTCTGATTCATTCTATGCCTGTGATTGCTGGAGCATGACGAAGATAGATACAAAATGCTGGAGTAACTCAGCAGATCAGGCAGCATCTCTGGACAAAAGGAATAGTTCCTTCCTACATGTTGCTGGAGCACGCTTGCGGCTTGTAACTACAAAGGGGAAAATGAACCCATCTGTCTCCACTGACAACACATTTCCTTCGCCCATTAGTTGCACAACTGTATAAAATCATTTTGATCTACTTCAATAGAGATTGAGTATTAATCCATGGGATATAATGAATATGAATCTTTATTCCTTGCACTCTGTGGATATCCATCTTGGTTGTGAATGTGTCCAATGTCTGTCTTCCTCAATCATAATTGGCACACATCAAACTTTGCACAAGGAAAAACCCTTAATTCCTTTAATCCTATTTTCCTGCTTTATTGTTAAAATGTAGCCAGTTACCCTAATTCAGCATTTTAGTACTTAAAATATATCTTGAGGCTTTGTAATAACCATTTACTGGTTCACAAAATATAATTATAGTTGCATACTCATAGTGTAGCATTGCCTGTGTGTTTTTACCCAGAAATGAGAAACCATGGTGAAGGAGTGTTTAGGTTCCTGATCCAGAGGCCCAGTCAAGATTGTGCAGCATTAAGTTGAAAGACCCTGAAGAGGTCACGTCAGCATTGCTTCTGTGGGAAAGATGAGGACAAGCACCAAAGTTGAAGATGAGTCGCCACACTTGAACTGTGATGTAACAATGGGCAGATCTTGCTGAGAAGATGGCCGTTTTCAATTTCTAGTTTCACGGGAGATTAGTTTGTTTTACAATGGAAACCTCTGGTCTTTATGAAAATAGGTTGGAGATTTATCTTATCAATGGAGGAAATAGCTGGGAGAAGTTGCCAAGGAACATGACAATTAAAGTATCCAAAGCCTTTGAGAATGTATTGGCTGCTAGTTGATTTAACTCATACAGGCAGGCCAAGTAACTCCTCGGAGAGTCTGGCCTCTGAATGCAATCTCCGACTTTTGGCAACGAGTACCATAATTACAGTTTTTTAGGGAAGACTACAAAAACGGACTATTGGAATATGGAAACCTTCCTTCAAAACTTTCTCTCTCTCTCTCTCTCTCTCTCTCTCTCTCTCTCTCTCTCTCTCTCTCCACAGATGTTGCCTGACTTGAGTATCTCCAACATTTTCTCTTCTAACATGTTACATGTGCTGTCTATGATGAAATTACCTGAGGAATAAGGTCCAGAGGCATGTGAAAGTCTCAACATGCAGGGCAAAGGGGAAAAAATGTGAAGTCTGGTAGAAAAAGTAACGTGGACTTCTGGCCCAGTAAAGCTGTTTAATACATGAGCTGTGATTTTTTAAATTTAAAAAAAAAAAATTTTGCAGCCTGGTGGAAGTTGCATGACACTGCTTTAAGAGTTGACTATCATAAAGTAGAATAATTGTTCAGAATAGTGAACGTGCTGCAGGCTTGTTTCCAGGGAGCAACTGGACTTTGGTGGTTTTGTGATGTGATGGTTTTGATTTTCAACCCATTGTAACTTCTCTTGGAATTTTGCCACCAGGCACGGCATAATGTTTTCTGAGGAGCTTTGTGTCCAAGGTAAGAATCGTTTGTGCCAGTTTACCTGAGTTAGACGGGAAGTGATGGAAAGACCTGCAGCACAGAAAGCAATGAGTTTACTGAAAAACGAAGCCCTCCTTTTGTGAAGTAAATTTAAAGACTGTGATTAATTGGAGCAGTGACAAGGCCAGAGGTCATACATGTGGAGTAGCTCTGTGAAAAATTGATTTCCCCCAAACTTTCACCATGTCACAGCAACTATAGACCTGTATTCTTGTATATTTTTTTAGTTCATTGTAGCAGTTCTTTGCAATTTGTGTGTGGACAGGGCAGGGTGATCCTTATGTTTGACAATACACATTAGTCCTTGGGGCAGGAATAAGTGATAAAGAGCAAGGGCATAATTGCAACTTAATGAGTCCTTGGATAAGCTTGCAACATTGGTGTCAGTTGAAATCCATGCTTTGGATCAGTAAGTCTTTTTCAGGAACAGCATTGCTCTTGAATAATGAGTTTGGATAGGTATTTGACAGAGAATTTTGAAAGGGGATGAGAATGGGGCTGGCATTGTGATTAAATCGTGGTGCTGTGTGAGATGGGACTGAGGAACAGTGGGAAAGCCGGCCAGTATGTGGCCTTGATTAATCAATTGCAGTATGAAGCATCAGGCATTAATTGTGGCGGGTATTTGAAGAGTAAAACTGAATCTTTGGTTGCCACTTTAACCTCTTATTCCGTATGAGCACCTGGGAGAAGCAAGGTTAAACTGCTGTAGTGAGGCAGTTGATCTGTAATTACTAAATGTTGCTCTTCACAAAAATGTGGTAATAAAATGGTAGCTTTAGATATTGACACAAACCTTTGGGGATAATGTCTTGACCTACAGAACACGCTCTCAGGTTTACTGCAATTGTATAAAGTGTCTGGAGCATCACGGGGCTATCTGATCATTTAAACCAACCCAAGGTCAGTCAACTCAGATTCCTGAGATCAAATGTCAGTCATGCCTAATCTAGATGTACCCATACTGTTCAGTTGCAGGAATGCTTTTTGACTCTCATTGACAAGGTTGGATGTCTTTGGGTTGGTATCATGACTTGAGCTTTTAATCTCATGCCACCAGAGTCACCGTGGCATCCATTCTCATGGTCAACTTCTCATTCCCGATTGGAAACCCAACATTGCAAGGTTTTATCATACTTGCCTAATTCCAGATTTTGTGTGCGTTGTCTATTGACATCTTATCAGTAGCAATGATGCACAATGATGTTGCTGCCTCGCCTGACCTGGGTGCCATTGGTGTGGAGTTTGCACTTCCTCCCTGTGACCATGTAGGTTTCCTCTTGCATCCCAAAGACATGCTGATTGGTAGATTAACTGGCCATTGTAAATTAGCTCTTGTAGGCAGGTTAGAGGAAAACCATGGGGCTGGTAATGATCAGGAGAAAATAGGCTATGGGGGAAATGGGATTGATGAAAAATCCTCCCATTAGTATTTTTTGTGACAGTTTATTGCAACTTTTAGATAGCTGGCATAGTTTTGATGGGCTGAAAGGCTTCCTTCCATGTTGTAAGGAAATATAGAGTATTTCTGGAGTGTTAAATATATCTGGAATTACAGGTAATAATCCAATGTGTTTTCATACCTTGTGTTTCACAGTGGATATTCTTCTGGAAATTGGACGTGCTCTATTTGTGCTTCTGAGGATGTATTGAAATTTAAAATGTATATAACCAATTTTTTGTTTGCTTTAGACTTCGTACTTTTATGAGGAAATGTTGGGCTACTGTTGACATTGGAGCTTGTATTTGTATAACCCTGTGTACATTGACCCTGTGCCCTGTTGTGCCGCAGAGGGCAAGGCTTGGAACTTGATGGTATATTTGACTAGATTGTGAAGAATGCTTTCGGTGACCACTTCATGGTGGTTCCAAGTGTCATTAGCAAGTGTTCCCATTTTACACTAACAACAATTTCAATGTTCTATCTGAGACATATGACAATAAAACACTCTTGACTCTTTGTGAAACAATGATCACAATGTATTAAGGCAGCTGAAGTATTCGATGAGGTTTGCAGTCCAGCATGAATTGAGACAGGACACCCAAAAATGATTATAGCAACATTCTATGTTGGTAGTTGTTTAAGAAGGAACTGCAGATGCTGGAAAATCAAAGGTAGACAAAAATGCTGGACAAACTCGGAGGGTGAGGCAGCATCTATGGAGCGAAGGAGTTGGTATTTTCTTTCTTCACTCATCCCAGTATCTGCTGCCCTGCATTAATTAAATAATAGTGTCCCTTCAAGTTTTCCCGAGTGTATAATTGTCATATGACAACACTGACAACAGAAGAATCAAATTCTTTCTTGCAGCAGCATAACAGGCCTGTAAACACAAATCTTGGATAATAGAAGAAACAAAAATCTGATTACCGTGTTTCCTGGCAATGAAGACGCACCTGCGTCGAAGACGCACCCCCATTTTGAGTTGCTAAATTTTGAAAAAAAAGGCTGGCGGGACAGGATCAAGGGTTTAGTTTAGTCCAGGGGTCGGCAATCTTTTTTGCATTGGGGGCCAGGACCCACGTTTGTGAGCGGATGGCGGGCCACATCTATCACCATAGTTAATAAAAGGAGGTAATAATACATACTAACTAAATTAGTAATTACTAATAATACATAGTTTTCACGTGTTTTTCAATTAGTTTTCTGCAGTTTACAGATCGCCTGTGTGTAGCAATGTTACAAAACTTTGAGATTTAAAAAATAAAGTCTGCAATTTATCCCATCAGATAAAGCATAAAAAGAAGTTTAATTTGACACCTAATTCACTTTCATATCTTCAGTATTAAAAAAGTTATGGCCATTTTCATACTCGGAAATTAGCATCTTGTTCCCTATTGCTTTTCCATTGACTTAACACAAAAGCTGTGATCGAGGACAGTTAAAAGCCCATAACTTTCTTAAAAATTAAGAGAACTGAAAGAAATGTTCAGTTATTATAGATTGAAGCATTCTGAAACAAATATGAAACAATCTTACTTAGAAGACATGAAATTAAAGCATATAATTAGTTAGTTACCTAATTGTAGCTAATTACAAAATTCAATTACTAGATCTAAACATCTATCAATTTCTTAAGAATAGATTAACATTTTTAAATAGCCTAAGTGTCCAAATAACATTCACACAAGAATTCACAATATAAAATAATTTTTAAATCTCATTGTCATGAATTTACAGGCCAAATGGAAGGAATTGAATGTTTAATACCTGTAAATTAATGGGCATTTAAATCATCTTGTGAGTGAGGATTTCTGGAACGTGATCTTTTGGAACGTTCATTTGCGGTGAATTTAACCCCGTATTGGCATGAAAAATACTGCCGTTAGTTCGGGGAATAAAATCACCGTTTCGCAAGAAAAAATGTGAATTAAAGGCTTCTTAAGAAGCACTTTTATACATTTAAATAAACCACTTTCGTTTACCTGTCCCGTACGTGAAATCCGTCCCCGTTATCGGCGTTGATGGCTTCAGGAGCTGATTTTAAAGTGACTCCAGCGCTGACATTGTCGATTTAATAAAAATTAAAAATTCACAAAACGCCCCTAGGAACGGTTTTTCAGCAAACGCTTGTACTCCAACGAAATATAATACAGGACAAGGTAGGAGAAACCCGCGTTTTAAGCCCGCCCCCCCGTTAAAGGCGCCAAATTCGCACACACGGCCAGTGGCAGAATTACAGCGCCACTGAAGGTAAGTATTGTAACATACCTACTGTGTGCCCCGGGACTGTCTGCAGTTCCCAGATCCCTCGTGCCCCCGGGACTAGCTGTAGTTCCCAGTTCGCCTGCGAGTCCTGGGACTGGCTGTAGTGCCCAGGTCGCCTGTGAGGCCCGGGACTAGCTGCAGTTCCCATGTTGCCTGCCCCTGGAATGGCTGTAGCGCCCAGGTCGCCTGCCCCGGGACTGGCTGTAGCGCCAAGGTTGCCTGCAAGCCCCGGGACTAGCTGCAGTTCCCAGGTCGCCTGCAAGCCCCGGGTCTATCTGCAATTCCCAGGTCGCCTGCGAGCCCCGGGTCTAGCTGTAGTTCTGCTGTTCCTGTCCCTGCGGCCGCTCGCAGCCACCTGAGATACTGAGTGAGTTGCTGGCATGATCACCGACCCCCTCTGTCTCAACGCTCCCTCCCTCCCCGCAACTTTACCCCTGGTGGCCCAGCCGGGCCAGACTCCCCACATGCTGTGGAAGAAACTCTTCCCCACCCACCCCCCTCACCCAGCGATGCTGTCCTTTTGCAGCCGCTGTTCTGAGGGATAACCAAGTCTATCTTTCTTGGCTAACAATCTAACCTTCTGCCTCCACGACGCAGGTACATTGTCGGGCCTTATTTTAGGGTAAAAAATAGCGTCTTCATTGCCGGGAAATACGGTAGTTAATAACCCCAATACCATTGCAAAAAAAAGTCTGAGGTCCTTTGTGCAACCAATGACTTCATAGTTTAGTTTGTGTTGTGAAGTGTTCAAGTGATGGTTGTTGGGAAAATGCTGTTCTTGAACCTGGTTCCCACGGTTTTCCCAGACCTTCCTGAGGGTAGGAGTGAAATTAAAGCATGGTGAGGGTGGTATGGATCTTTGCTGGTTGCGTTTTTGAGTCGGTGCTTGTAGATCCCTTTGATAGTGTGGAAGTTAATTCGGGGCAGTGTGCACCACATTTTGTTATCTCCTTCGTTGCTGTGCGTTTGAGTTGCTGAACCAGACCATGATACAACCAGTTAATGTTCTCTACTCTACACCTGTCGAAGTTCAAGAGCATCCATCGACAAACCTCATCTCCTCAATCTTCTATGGAAGTAGAGGTGTTAATGGGCAGTCTTTATGATTGTAGCGATGTGCTTGGTGCACTGCGTGTAGTGTGGAACGTATCTGCCTTCATGAGGCAGATGTTTACAGATGCTGGAAAAGGGAGAGCTGCTGGAAGAACGCAGTAGGTCGGGCAGCATCAGTGGAGAGAAATAGCCAGTTGACATTTCTGGTTGTGACCCTTTGGACTGATTGACTGAGATTGGGCTTTGAGTGATGCAGGGCGAATGTGCAGTGGGCAGGTATCTGATACAGAATTCTGAATGGCGATTTGAATATGGCTGAGGATGGAATTAAATGACAATGTGGGTTGAGATAGCTGAGGACTTTTGTGTGCTTTTGACGGATGCTATTTTTAGGTTATAATGACTAGAGAGGAGGAGGACAAAAGAGCAGTGGTACCCTGACTACTCACTCTCAGGTTTTCAGATTTTCCAACCAGTTGACTGATGCCCGTCTGGGGGAATTACTGATCATAATCAGTTAGGCTTTGATGTGAAATCAATGTAATTGACTCTTAACAGTTGCCTTTCTTTGGCAGTGGCTTGCAAGGATGAGCAATGAATATAAACCATGGGGCCAATGCTTGCATCTCAAAGATTCATTAAAAAAAAAAAATTATATTTGGCCAAATTCCTTCAATATGAAAGAGCCAAGGAGATGAATGGCAACTGCCTGAAAGTTGACAAGTTCAGGAGATGAAGATCTATGGTGGATGATAAAGGTTTACAACAATTAAGGTGAGGGGGCTTGTGAGAGGTAAAGGAAGAGCGGTGAGAGTATTTGTATTACCTCAATAAAGTATGTTATTAATTGAGCCAAGGAAGTCACAGCAAATTAATCAATTGGTCTCAAGGAAATTTGTTGTCTTTATGCGAAGATCAGCCACCCCCTGATCTGGTCTGCACTTCAGCAATTTTGATAACTTTCTCCAGAGGTCAAGACGATGATGTGGCAAAGTCCTCAGAGAAAGTTGTTCCTGGAAGATTGTAATTTTGAAAGGGGCCTATTATAAAAGTATTTCCAACTCTAGGTCACCACACACTACCCAAAAAAACCACAGTTCAAAGCAAGTGCAAATATGTACCACAAACGGCTGGAATGGACGTGTTGTTACTTTAAGTCCTGGTGAGGAAATTCATGGTTTTATTTGTAATATGCCTGCAAACTATGCTGTGTTTTTTTTTAAATGTTCTGTCCTGGTCCTCCTCGATTGTCAGATTGAGACCCAACACAATTTGGAGGAACAGCACCTCATATTTTGTTTGGGCATCTCACAACCCAGCGAAATGAATATTGATTTCTCTAACTTCAAGTAACCCTTGCATCCCACTCTCTCCATCCCTCCCCCACCCTAGTTGTTGTACTAGTTTCACTGTTGTCCTGGTGAGTTTCATTGTCTGTATAACTCATTAACACCTAGCCCATAGCCAACAATGGACCGTTTCCTAGATCATCGTAACTTTTTTGCATATCTTGTATTAATTTGTTCTATCTCTCTCTATATCACCGACTATATCTCTAATTTCCCTTTCCCCTGATTCTGTCTGAAGAAGGGTCTCAACACAAAATGTCACCTATTCCTTTTCTCCAGAGATGCTGCCTGACCCGCTGAGTTACTCCAGCATTTTTGTGTCTGTCTTCGGTTTAAACCAGCATCTGCAGTTCCTTCCTACTGATTAACTGTAAATGTTGATCGACAATAGGTCGGGTTAGAATTTGGTTTCGTACACAATCGTTTGATGTCCTTTAATCATCCTCTGTGTGGATACTTCAGTGTTTATCCACATTGTTCCCAAGCTTCGTCAATCTTGGCAGGTTACCTTCGCATTAATTTTGGTTTGCATGTCCTCAATCCCTTCACCCATGGTAGAATTTACCTGTTCATGTAATCATCCATAATAAATGATAGCCATGGGTTTTTTTGGGAGGACCACATTCCATTTGCCTGAATGTTGTCAGGTTCTTGCAAGTGTGTTCTCAGTTTTAACGTATTGATTTTCAGCAGCAATTGATATAAACTTCTGGTCTAACCCTTCGCACGATGAACCAGTCTGCAACCATATCAATTATCATACTGGTGTCTTGTTTAATAATTCTTTATCTTGGAATTTTTTTTTGGATTACTTTTGTAATTCACTCTTCTCATTGCTGATCCTTCAGTATAATGTCATAGAGTCATACAGTCATACAGTGATACAGTGTGGAAACAGGCCCTTCAGCCCAACTTGCCCACACTAGCCAACAATGTCCCAGCTGTCCCTCAGATTCCTATTAAATCTTTTCCCCTTCACCTTGAACCTATGTCCTCTAGTCCTCGATTCCCCTACTCTGGGCAAGAGACTCGCATCTACCCAATCTATTCCCCTCATGATTTTGTACACCTCTATAAGACCCCCCCCCCCCCCCTCATCCTCCTGCGCTCCATGGAATAGAGACCCAGCCTACTCAACTTCTCCATATAGCTCACACACTCTAGTCCTGGCAACATCATCGTAAATCTTTTCTGAACCCTTTCAAGCTAGACAATATCTTTTCTATATCATGGTGCCCAGAACTGAACACAATATTCTAAATGCGGTCTCACCAATGTCTTATACAACTGCAAGATGACTTCCCAACTTCTACACTAAATACTCTGACTGGTGAAGGCCAATGTGCCAAAAGCCTTTTTGACCACCTTGACTCGACCTTCAAGGAACCATGCACCTGTACTCCTAGATCCCTCTGCTCTATAACACTACCTAGAGGCCTACCATTTACTGTATAAGCCCTGCCCTTGTTCGACATCCCAAAATGCAACATCTCACACTTCTCCGTATTAAATTCCATCAACCATTCCTCTGCCCACCTAGCCAATCGATCCAGATCCTGCCGCAATTGTTCACAACCATCTTCACTATCTGCAAAATCACTCACTTTTGTATCATCAGCAAACTTGCTAATCTTGCCCTGTATGTTCTCATCCAAATCATTGATGTAGATGACAAACAGTAATGGGCCTAGCACCGAACCCTGAGGCACACCATTAGTCACAGGCTTCCAGTCCGAGAAGCAACCTTCCATATCACCCTCAGCTTCCTTCCATGGAGCCAATTTGCTATCCATTCAGCTATCTCTCCTTGGATCCCATGCGATCCACCCTTCCAGAGCAGCCTACCATGCGGAACCTTGTCGAATGCCTCACTGAAATCCATGTACACAACATCTGCAGCTCTGCCTTCATCGTCCTTTTTGATCATGTTTTCAAAAAAATCAATCAGATTTGTGAGACACGACCTCCCACTTATAAAACCATGCTGACTATCCCTAATCAGCCCTTGCCCATTCAAATGCCTGTTTAACCTATCCCTCAGAATACTCTCTAGTAACTTTCCAACTACAGATGTTAAGCTCACCGGCCTATAGTTCCCAGCATTTTCCCTGCAGCCCTTCTTGAAAAGAGGCACAACATTTGCTACCCTACAGTCTTCCGGCACCTCCTGTATTTAAGGACGACTTGTAAATTTCAACCAGGGCTCCCGCAATTTCCCCTCTAGTTTCCCGCAATGTCCTCTGATGTATCTGATCAGGTCCTGGGGATTTGTCTACCTTTATACATGACAGTACCTTCTGTACTTCGATGGTAACACTGATGTGCTCTCATGGCACTTCCATTGACTGCCCCAAGTTCCTCCGTCGAACTTTCTCCTCGTTAAATACAGATATCGCGTATCCCCACTGTGGATAAATGTGAGGTTATCCACTTTGGTGGCAAGAACAGGAAGGCAGATTATTATCTGAATGGTGTCAGATTAGAAAAAGGGGAGGTACAATGAGACGTGGGTAACCTTGTACATCAGTCACTGAAAGCAAGCTTGCAGGTACAGCAGGCAGTGAAGAAAGCTAATGGCATGCTGGCCTTCATTGCGAGAGGATATGAGTTTAGGAGCAAGGAGGTCCTACTGCAGTTGTACAGGGTCCTGGTGAAACCGCACCTGGAGTATTGTGTGCAGTTTTGGTCTCCTAATTTGAGCAAGGACTTTCTTGCTATTACGGGAGTGCAGAGTAGGTTCACCAGGTTAATTTCCGGGATGGTGGGACTGACATATGATGAAAGAATGGGTCGACTGGCCTTATATTCACTGGAGTTTAGAAGGATGAGCGTGGATCTTATAGAACCATATACAATTCTTAAGTGAGTGGACAGGCTAGATGCAGAAAAATTGTTCCCCATGTTGGGGGAGTCTAGAACCAGGGAATAAAAGGAATTAAAGAATAAAAGGTAGGCCATTTAGGACTGAGATGAGGAACATTTTTCACCCAGTTGTGAATCTGTGGAATTCTCTGCCACAGAAGGCAGTTGAGGCCAATTCACTGGATGTTTTCAAGAGAGTTAGATTTAGCTCTTAGATCTAAGGGAATCAAGGTATATGGGGAAAAAGCAGGAATGGGGTACCACCAGGGGCGCTGGGGGAGATGGCAACCCTGCTGGCAGTCTGTTCATTTTTTCTTTTTGTTATTTTTAGTTTGTTAAAAGTTTTGTTTTAATGTTCTTTGGTATATTTTATGTGGGGGGAGTGGGGAGGGTGTCGGGGCAAACTTTGTTTCAAGTTTCTTACCTTCCCAGAGATGTGATCAATTTTCGGATCACATTCTCCGGGCTCTGAGGCCTAATATCACTGAAGCTGGAAGCCTCCTCGGACTGTCGTGAACCCCACCGCGGGGCGTGGACTTTAACATCGGAGCGGATTCCTTGCCTGGGAACGCTCCCACCGCGACCACCGTGGACTTAACAACAAGGGCTCGCATTCTCAGGTGAGGCTAGCCGGTAGCTCCAATGCCGCAGAAGGTTCAACCAGCCCCGACGCGAGGTCGCGGATCGCCTCGACGCGGAGGGCCCGAACACCGCCGGCTACGGGAGTCAAGATCAACCCGTCAACGGAGGGCTCGAGGCCCACGACCGAGGAAGAACAAAGGAAGAGGCGAAATTTATTTCGCCTTCCATCACAGTGAGGAATGTGTAGGAGTCACTGTGGTGGATGTTCATGTTAAAATGTGTTTTTGAGTGATCTGTTATTTTTAATTGTATGACTGACCTAGCCAATGAAATTCCTCGTATGTTGCAAAACATACTTGGCGAATAAAGTCTGATTCTGATTCTGATTTTGGATGATCAGCCATCATATTGAACGGCTGGCTCGAAGGGCCGAATGGCCTACATCTGCGCCTATTTTCTATGTTTCTCTAACTAGCTCCATCTTGCGGACTATGATGTAAGACGCCAATTTACAAGCTCCCTATCTCAGTTCTGTAACACTTGTCTCATAATCTTTTTGGAGATCGGCCCACTGCAGAGGTATCATCTGTAAACTTGTAAATGAAGTTAAACTTCATGTGGCCACACAGTTGTGAGTGTTTTGGTGGTACAATATGGGGCTGGAAATGCATCCATGCATGGCACCATTGAACATTGTTGAGAGTGTTTATCGCCTATCCTCACTGATTTTGATCTATGGGTCGAGGCATGGTGTTTTGGTTTTTCCCACTTATTTAAATAAAAATACTTTCATCTGTTCAATGGGTGGATTAAATCCTAACAGTCTGGGGGTAATACTTTTTTAAAATTTCCTTCCATTTTGGGTTACGGGGCATGGCATTTGTAGGTGAAAAATTTATTGCAACTGAATAAAGGTTTATCTACACCCAAAGTAATTTCTCATAGCTTCAATTTTCTACTTCTGCCACCATCTAACTAAAGGTAGACACAATGCTGCAGTAAGTCAGCGGGACAGGCAGCATCTCTGGAAAGAAGGAATAGGTGACATTTTGGGTCGAGACTCTTCTTCAGTCTGAAGTTCTTTCCAACACCATCTAACTAAACCTCCTCTGCATTTTTACCAAAGACTTTCCTGTAATGTGGTCACACCTGTGAAACCAAATGAACAGACAATGTTTCCATTCGGGACCTTTCCCCGATTTTGAGTAAACACACCCCCACCCTGGTGCGCACACCTTTCTCCTGCCACCACAGGCACCCTGATCCTTTCTACCCCTTCATATGCTCATCTCCCATTTCCCCTTTATTTTTCCCCTTTCTTTCCCTTGCCCTTGGCCCCTTTCACCCATAGCCCTCCCTCAGGCTTTACATTTAATTTGTCCTCCTCCTCTTACCTTGTCTGACACCCTTTTGTCTCCTTTTCACCACTTATCCTTGTTATCCATCCATCCACCAATCATTTCCCCTCCCCCTCTATCCACTTATCACCTGCCAGGCTTTTTCCCATCCCGACCTCTCTCTTCCAGCGTGCAACCCCTTCCTCCCTTTCAGTCTGAAGAGGAGTACCAACCCAAAATGTCATCTGTCCATTTCCCTCCATCGAGTTCCTCCTGCATTTTGTTTCTTGTTCAAAATTCCAGCATTTGCACTTCCTCGTGTCTACACGATATCAGGTGCTGCCCTAATTGCCCAATAAAGTTGTATCATAGCTCCCTGCTCTTGCACCTTCTACTTCCGCTAATAAACGGTAGTCTTGTATGTCTTTTAGCTATCTTACTGACAACATTGCAACATAACAGCAGTCTTGTTGGTCCTCGGCAGTACCTACACATGTATACTGGTTGAGTAAAGAGCAGTCGACACTCAGCTACTGAGTGACTGCGACATCTGTTGGCCCTAAATTCTACAGCGCTTTCACAGTGGTATTCTTG
>JAXLNO010001663.1:120984-145760 GCA_038087875.1 Malacoraja senta
CCCTTTTGTCTCCTTTTCACCACTTATCCTTGTTATCCATCCATCCACCAATCATTTCCCCTCCCCCTCTATCCACTTATCACCTGCCAGGCTTTTTCCCATCCCGACCTCTCTCTTCCAGCGTGCAACCCCTTCCTCCCTTTCAGTCTGAAGAGGAGTACCAACCCAAAATGTCATCTGTCCATTTCCCTCCATCGAGTTCCTCCTGCATTTTGTTTCTTGTTCAAAATTCCAGCATTTGCACTTCCTCGTGTCTACACGATATCAGGTGCTGCCCTAATTGCCCAATAAAGTTGTATCATAGCTCCCTGCTCTTGCACCTTCTACTTCCGCTAATAAACGGTAGTCTTGTATGTCTTTTAGCTATCTTACTGACAACATTGCAACATAACAGCAGTCTGTTGTTCCCGGCAATAACCTACACATTGTATCTACATGGTTGCAGTCTTGAGTGTGACATCTCAGTACTGAGTGACTGCACCATTTCTGTTGGATCATCCCAACAGCAGCTCTCACAGGCAGTCTCTCCATCCAACCAAGAACAATCCATTGTTACAAGAATACCACTGGAAAGCGTAGAATTTAGGGCCAAGTTCCGCGCATCGTAGTGAGTGTGATGTCTTTCCTCAAGTTAATGCTGGGACTGGAGGACCAACAAGCTGCTTTCTTAGCAGCAGTGTTAAGTGTACTTTGAAGATCCAAAGAGCCATTTCATCAATAATTCTCTCCATCCTCTCTAAAACAGATTGTGATCATTTTCATTTGGCCATTTGTACAAGGGTACTAGCCTGGATTCTGGTTTGCTGCATTTATCCAGGTAATACTTAAATGCATTTAAGTTGTCATATTTACAATTTTATTTTCTGGATTCTCCCATTTGGGAAGAAAGACATGCATTATCCAGTGCTTCTCATAAATCCAGGACTTCACAAAGTGCCTTGCAGTCAATTAAGTTCTTTGATCAAAATTGTAGCATCAGAAACATACACAAAGCACTGGATAATGCATGTCTTTCTTCCCAAAAGGGAGAATCCAGAAAATAAAATTGTAAATATGACAACTTAAATGCATTTAAGTATTACCTGGATAAATGCAGCAAACCAGAATCCAGGCTAGTGGCCCTTTGATCAAAGATGTGCAGCTACTGGTTGTTTTCTGCAAATAAAGTCCATTCGCTAGACATTTAAAATAATGGTTTGCCTCTTTACAATTGAGACATCTGAGCAAAACCAAAATATTTTCAATACCTACTCGTAGGAAAACAAAATATTTTTAATTTCACACAGGGATGAAGGATTTTATTGAATACATCTGAATAAGCACATGGGCTCGAGTGTGCCAAGCTCCTCTGGCAGCACACGGCAATCTTATTGTTTTATTCCATATTATGGCAACACTTAGTCCTTCAAGGTTAGATGATCAGTTCACAAAGGGTCACTTTTCATTTAAAATGAAATCGAGATCTCCTTACATGCACTTTTTTAATTTTGCAATGACAGTTTGCTTTAAAGAAGAAAAATATGGCATAAAATTTGCTTTTAAAATAAAAAGTAATATCTTAAAGATGCTGCAGTTAGGTTGAACAGTCTTGTAATGGTAATACTGCAGCCGTGACAAAGCTAAGTCTCTGGTGGTCACTTCTCATCACTAAAGCCAGGGAGGCAACAGATGGAGTGATGGAGCTAAGATTTCTTAACTTCTCAGTCAACTATGCCATTGCAGCACAGTGGCACAGCTGGTAGAGCTGCTGCCTTAGAGCACCAGAGACTCGGGTTCAATCCTGACCTCGGGTGCTCTGTGTGGAGTTTACACATTCTCCCTTCTTCTTCTTGCGTATGGCATGCACAGCCTAAAGTTGTAGGACAACTTGTTCTATTTGATCTTACTTGATTGTGCACGCCGGGTTGATTGCATTCGTCGAAACAGGGCGGACCACGTGAAGGTTGCAATCTCCCGCCCCACATTCTCCCTGAGACCGCATGAGTTTCCTTCCACATCCCAATGGCCTATGAGTTTGTAGGTTAATTGGCCGCTGTAAAAAAGAGACTCCCGCTAGTGTGTAGGGAGTGGATGAAAAATGGAGGTAATCTAGAACTGGTATGAATGGGGATTGAGATGGCCGGTGTGAGCTGCAGGACCTGTTTCCATACTGTATCTCTGAACAAAACTCCAATGGTGCTTGGGCAGAGAAAGGCTGCACTCTGACTTGGTTTCCATCTTCCTCTCCACACCATCTGTCAATGCCATGTCAACAATTATGATTATCATATTCCCGTAAGAATGAATTCTCTGGATGGGCAAAGGAGAGCAACGGAATCTTGTTTCTATTCCATGCTTCATATCTTACAACCATGTACAATCCCCAAAGGCATACTTGAATGAAACCACCTTGCATGAAAACTGTTCATGGTTTTAAGTTGATCTCATATGAGTGTATCGGCAGGCAAGGGAGTGAAACTTGCTGTGCAAGAATGACCTGGACCATACCAATTCCATGCTGCACTTCATTTCTGCTTTAAGCGCATAATAATGAAGTGGGCCTTTGAGCTCTGCCTTCTAAGGTATCCTACTGTTAAAGCATCTCCAAAAAGATCCTTTAAGAATAAGTATGCACCAAAGTAATTTTTTTTGTTTTTCAATAGACAATAGGTGCAGGAGTAGGCCATTCGGCCCTTCGAGCCAGCACCGCCATTCAATGTGATCATGGCTGATCATCCCCAATCAGTACCCCATTCCTGCCTTCTCCCCATATCCCATACTCCGCTATCTTTAAGAGCCCTATCTAGCTCTCTCTTGAAAGTATCCAGAGAACCGGCCTCCACCACCATCTGAGGCAGAGAATTGCACATACTCACAACTGTGAGAAAAAGTGGTTTCCTCGTCTCCGTTCTAAATGGCTTACCCCTTATTCTTAAACTGTGGCCCCTGGTTCTGGACTCCCCCAACATCGGGAACATGTTTCCTACCTCTAGCGTGTCCAAACCGTTAACAATCTTATATGTTTCAATAAGATGCCCTCTCATCCTTCCAAACTCCAGAGTGTACAAGCCCAGCCCATTCAGCATATGACAGTCCCGCCATCCCGGGAATTAACCTTGTAAACTTACGCTGCACTCCCTCAATAGCAAAAATGTCCTTCATCAAATTAGGGGACCAAAGCTGCACACAATACTCCAGGTGTGGTCTCACTTGGGCCCTGTACAACTGCAGAAGGACCTATTTGCTCCTATACTCGACTCCTGTTGTTATAAAGGCCAACATGCCATTCGCTTTCTTCACTGCCTGCTGTACCTGCATGCTTACTTTCATAGACTGATGAACAAGGACCCCCAGATCCCGTTGTACTTCCCCTTTTGCCATGCCATGCACCTGCCCACTCCCCCAACCTGTCCAAGTCACCCTACATTCTCATAGCATCCTCCTCACAGTTCACACTGCCACCCAGCTTTGTGTCATCTGCAAATTTGCTAATGTTACTTTGAATCCCTTCATCCAAATCATTGATGTATATTGTAAATAGCTGCGGTCCCAGCACCGAGCCTTGCGGTACCCCACTAGTCACTGCCTGCCATTCTGAAAGGGACCCGTTAATCCCTACTCTTTGTTTCCTGTCTGCCAACCACTTCTCTATCCATGTCAGTGGATCAGATTCATACAGTGTCTGCAATACATTCCCTGTCTTATTGCATTATCTTGTACTTTTCTAATTTAACTTCAATTTGTTAATATTTGTATTTCATCTTACAGTCCAAATAGAACAGTGCTGTCAGTAATCCGTCACTGTATGTATAATGATCCCTTTTATCCTCTTTTTCTTGGGTACACATCCTGAGCGCTAGGTGCAGTACTGGCATGTAATGCCAAGTAGAAATGTGTTCTTCATGTTTACCACATAAGCTTTTAAAAAATAAAAACCTAAGCCAAGTCTCTTTGTTCAAAGGTTTCATGACCTCTGTCAGGTCACTTAATGACCTTTCACAAGTTATACTCTAATTTCATCATCTGTGTAAATCTCAATTGCTGCTCCTTCTCTGGTGTCTCGATGTTCTTCGAATAGGTATCACCCATGAGGGAAGATGTTTGCACACAGTTATAACTTGGCTGAGAGGCTGATCACGTGTCCTCCTTTGTGCCCGCTCAACATATCACTAACGTGGCAATCTGGTTGCTAAGGGGGTTCCTTGAAATTATAATGCATCTTCCTTGAATGCCTTAACTCCCGTGAAGGAACCAATAAAAATAAGATTTGTCACTTGCAAGGAAACTTGAGAATCTCGAAGGTTGTAAAATACCTGTCCGGAAATTCTTGTAGGAAAATTCAAGCTGTAAGAATCTGATTGCAACCTTTAACCTGAAACCTGGAGGATGTACTACTGTGTCTGTGGGTACTGTGTGGCTGTGGATATTCTTACCTGCCCAGTGAGATGTGTCTTTAAAGGATTCCCACGATCTTAAGTTTCCCATAAACCATTCCTATCAACTTTTCTCTCTAAAGAAACAGTTTAATCTTCCTGATGTAAAAGAACATCACTGAATAGAAACAGCCCGGGAAATGTTGTGGCAGCTGTATTCTGTGTCTCTGATAACAAGACAAGTTGCAAGTTGTGGTCTGATAAGCTTTTTTTTCCAGCCTGTCTGACTTCACTCTTCACCAGTGTCATGTAGGCAGAAGACTACGTGCTTCAGAATCCGTGCCAATAAACTGATGCCAGTAGTTTTTCTTGAACAAAGTGAATTATTTCCAAATTAGAAACAAGTTTTCACCATGATTTCCCATGGTCTATGCTCCTTGCGTCTGCCTCTGTTATGTCATAGTCATACAGTGCGGAAACAGGCCCTTCGGCCCAACTTCCCCACACGGCCCCACCTCCACTGATCTCACCTGCCTGCTTTTGGCCCATATCCCTCTAAACCTATCCCATAAAGGTACCTGTCTAAATGTTTCTTAAACGGTATGATAGTACCTGCCTCAGCTGCAGTGCCCTCCATAATGTTTGGGACAAAGACCCGACATTTATTTATTTGCCTCTGTACTCCACAATTTGAGATATGTAACAGAAAAAATCACATTGTCAGATTTAAATAAAGGCAATTTTTATACATTTTGGTTTCACCATGTAGAAATTACAGCAGTGTTTATCAAACAATTAGATCAAATAGATCTACAACTTGTATGACCTACAACTTTAGGCTGTGCACGTCATACGCATGAAGAAGAAACAGTGTTTATACATAGTCCCCTCCCCCACCATTTCAGGGCACCATAATGTTTGGGACACAGCAATGTCATGTAAATGAAATAGTCATGTTTAGTATTTTGTTGCATATCCTTTGACTGCTTGAAGTCTGCGATTCATGGACATCACCAGTTGCTGGGTGTCTTCTCTGGTGATGCTCTGCCAGGCCTGTATTGCAGCCATCTTTAGCTTATGCTTGTTTTGGGGGCTAGTCCACTTCAGTTTTCTCTTCAGCATATTAAAGGCATGCTCAATTGGGTACAGATCGGGTGATTGACTTCGCCACTCAAGAATTGACCATTTTTTAGCTTTGAAAAACTCCTTTGTTGCTTTAGCAGCCTGTTTGGGATCATTGTCTTGCTGTAGAATTAACTGCCGGCCAATGAGTTTTGAGGCATTTGTTTGAACTTAAGCAGCTAGGATGTGTCTATACACTTCAGAATTCATTACGCTACTACCATCAGCAGTTGTATCATCAATGAAGATAAGTGAGCCAGTACCTTCAGCAGCCAGACATGCCCAGGCTCCCACCACCGTGTTTCACAGATGAGGTGGTATGCTTTGGATCTTGGGCAGTTCCTTCTCTCCTCCACACTTGCCATCACTCTGATATGTTCATCTTTGTCTCATCTGTCCACATGACCTTTTTCCAGAACTGTGGTTGCTCTTAAGTACTTCTTGGCAAACTGTAACCTGGCCATCCTATTTTTGCAACTAACCAGTGGTTTGCATCTTGCAGTGTTGCCTCTGTATTTCTGTTCATGAAGTCTACTGTGGTCATTGACAAATCCACACGCTTTTTTCTTTATTATATAGAGAGATCTGGCATCAGCTGGAGGCCTTCCTTGGCCTGCCAGTCCCTTTGCAATTTGTAAGCTCACCAGTGCTCTCTTTCTTCTTAATGATGTTCAAAACAGTTGATTTTGGTAAGCATAAGGTTTGGCTGATTTCTCTCTAAGAGTTTTATTATTGTTTCTCAGTCTCATAATGGCTTCTAGATACAAGATACATTTATTTGTCACATGTACCAATTGGTACAGTGAAATGTGTGGTCGCCATACAGCCATACGAATAATAAAGAGCACAGAACACGATAGTCTTTAACACAGACATCCCCAGACAGCGGGATCAAAGTTTCCCACTGTGAGGGAAGGCTCCAAAATTCAGTCATCCTCCTCTGTTGTCCTCCCATGGTCGGCGGCTCCCGAACCCCCCGCTATCGCCGCTACGGGCGGCCCGATGTTCAGGCCCGCTCGCCGTGGTGATGGAAGCCCGACGTCGGGACTGGAGGACATCCTCAGTGGCTTGGACATCCGAATCGGCCACCTCCTACCGGAGTCCACGGCTCCCAAAGTTCCCAGGCCACGCTGGGCGGAGATTCAACACTGGCGGCCCTCGGCAAAGGGCCCCAGGACTCCGCGATGTTGAAGTCAGCGCCGCCCGCGCTGGGAGCTCTCCAAACTCCAGCTCCGATGTTGAAGCAGCAGGCCCAACACTCCAGAGCTTCAACGGCGATCCCAGGTGAGGCATCGTCCGCTCCGTGGTGAATCCAGTGCTGCGCCGCCGCTGCTGGAGCTCTGGTCCGGTCCCCGGTAGGAAAGGCCGCTCCAATCCAGTTGGTAGGCCGCGAGAGGGAGGTGAGGACGCGACTCGGAGAATAGTCGTGTCCTTGCCAGGAAGTGACTGGGAAACTGTTTTCCCCTTAGCCTACCACCCTCCCCCACATAGAAAAGCTAAAGAAACTAAAGAAACATACTTTTAAAACTAACTAAAAATAAATAAATAAAAAAGAAATAGACAAATAAATAAATAAAACAGACTTTCATTGGCACAAGTTTGGTCCTCATGTTGATACACAGCAATAAAGGTTTCCAAAGGTGATGGAAAGACTAGAGGAAAGACTCAGTGCTTAGAGCTCTCTTATGTCTGCATTAAGGAGGCAATTAAACACACCTGAGCAATTACAAACGCCTGTAAAGCCATGTGTCCCAAACATTATGGAGGGCACTCTACCTTCTCCAGCAGCTTGTTCAATGCACCCATCACACTTTGTGTAAAAAAAAAAGGTTTTCCCTCGGGTTCCCATTTAATTTTTTTGCCCTCACCTTAAATGGTGGGGAGATCTCTAACATATCTTGCTCACTCTCCGTTGCTTGAAGTTTTGACCTGTTTGCTCTGCTGCCCTCTCGAAATTGCTTGGTCTCAATCAATCACTGCCTCGTGCACGCCCCACCCATCGCCTTTTCCAAGCCTCTGCCTGACGAGCTTAATATCCAATTTATATTTTTATTGTGACCTTCCCAAACAGTCTCCTGTCCTTTAAACATACTTTTTTAAAGTTGTCCTCGCCTTTCTCTCCGAGTTCAAAACAGACCATGTTATCAAGTTTTCAGTTAAGAGTCAGCAATTTGAGTTGCGTGACAAGCAGCCAAGTGATTTTTAAATATGTAAATTCTGTGGTGCTGCATGGTAACTGAATGAGTGTGCATGCTTTGCTTTCTTTTGAATGTGGGACTTGAAAACCACATATCATCAGATTTGCCTCTCGCTCGGAAAACCTGCAGAATAACTGGGCCAGAGGGTCACCTTCTGCTGATCCCTGATGCTTCTGCTTTTCTGTCCCATCAACGCTGCTCTCTTTGGAATCTTCCCGTCATCCGTGAAAGTCGTTACATGAGTGCAAGTTATTTCTGCATGGGGACAGAAGGAGTGCAACAGACCCTGTCTGTGGCAGGACAGCACCGCCAAGCAAAGAAGGGGGAGAGCAAGCATTCAGAGCTTTGAGAAAGAATGATAGATCTGATAAATGGATTCCACTTTAAGGAATAGCCTGATCCTATAAATTGTTTTATCTTGTGTTTGTTTTGTGGTTGGGAGGTGAGAAAAGGGGGGGGGGGGGCAGGGTCAGTGGCATGTGGAGATGGTGTGGGAGTTGAACATTTAATTTTAATGCTGTTCTTGTTGCCTGGCTGTTGATGGCAGCAAGTGGAATGCAGTCCTTTCTCTTGCCATGGGGCATGCTGCAGAAGGTAGATTGATATTGATGTCAATGCATATGGTTTATTTCCTTCCTTGGCTCTGCTGAGATGGGGTTGTAATTGCAGTGTATACCTATGGTATAATTGCACACTTTACAGCAGCAGTCCTCCATTAAGATCCATTTATAGCGAGACACGTGTTGTCAAACAAGTGACCTTTATTAGATTAACACAGAACAGCTCTCAGAACCACAACAAGGGGCAAGGGTGTTACCAGCAGTTTATATACCCCAGGGGAGACCCGTGATCCACTCTTGCCGCCAAACCAAGTAACATGACCCAACCCCCAGAGCCGAGGGTTCGCACCACGAGTGGCTAACCACCAGGGGCCGCCAAAGGACCTCCCCCCCCCACCCCCCCCCCGAATCAGAGGAACGGAACCGAAAGGGAAGACGAATGAGGCGTTGACCCCTCACATCGACTAAGTGATTGAGCCCGCAGGAAATCGGCGCCCAGCAATTGCTGGGACACGTCGGCAACGGTGAACGGCCAGGTAAAATGGCAAGGGCCAAAGATGAGCGGAATTGTGCGAACGCGGTAAGTTCGTATGGTGCTGCCATTCGTGACAGTTAACGAGGGACCCCGCTTCCCAGAACGAGTGCCCACCCTTCGATGGGGGCAAAACGCTGACTTCCACTGCTGTGTCCACCAGGAATTGTCGTCCTGAGTGTCGGTCACATGCGTGTAGGCGGTGTATCTGACCGACCGCCGAGGTGATTACTGGCAGCCGGCCCCGGCATTTCCCAGAAACGAGCAGGGCGAGCGGCATTGGCGGGCCGCGGAACCCCAGCGTTGGTGGTAGAAGCACCACTTCGTTTTACAGGCTTCCCCCGGAGCGGGTGACTCAGCTGTGCCCCCCGTGGGCGAGGCCCCTGGTTGCTGTGTTTGCCAAGGCGCTGTCGACACCCAATCGAGCGAACCGCTGCCCTGCTGCTTGGACTGCCACAGCTCGTTGTCGCGTTCTGCTAGCTGCAGGGGGTCGTCGAAGTTCTCACCTGCGAGGAGCAGGTGGATGTCATCCGGCAACTGGTCCAAAAGAGCAGGCAGTGCCGGTGGCTATCCATCAGAGTGAGCATTTCGCTCATGAGGACCGATGGCTTGCAGTCGCCGAGCCCACCCATGTGAAGGAGCCGCGCCACTCGATCCAGGTGGCTGAGCCCGAAGGTGTGGAGAAGCAGCGCCTTGAGGCCCTCACACTTATCGGCAGCTGGCGGCTCGCATAGTTAAGGAACCAAGCGACCGGCCATCTCCTGATCGAGCGCGTCGACCACGTAATAGTAGCAGGTGTCGTTGGCTGTGATTAGGTGGATGTGGAACTGGGCCTCAGCCTGCTGGAACCACACCTGGGGCTGCGAGGTCCAGAAAACCGGCAGCTTAAGTGCGACGGCGTTTTGTTGGGCCGGATCGGCGGCAACGGCGGGTTGAGCATTGGCAGGATCCATATTTGAAATCCAAAATGACTATTTTTGATCATCGGGGTCACCGATATAGCGAGACATGTGTTGTCAAACAAGTGACCTTTATTAGATTAACACAGAACAGCTCTCAGAACCACAACAAGGGGCAAGGGTGTTACCAGCAGTTTATATATCCCAGGGGAGACCCGTGACCCGCTCTTCCCGCCAAACCAAGTCACATGACACAACCCCCCGAGCCGACGGTTCACACCACAAGTGGCTAACCACCATTCATCTTGCATTTGTTTTACTTTGGCAGCAAATGGAAGCTCGTTTTGAAGTCTACTGCACAGGGAGGAGCTGATTTTTCAGTGGCCAGCTTTTATACTAAAGCTGTTGATTTCATGATGGGCTAAAAATAAATAGTGCTTTTTGAACAGTAAACAGCAGAAATGGGAAAGAGTGGACTGTTTAGATCTTGTCCTCTGCCAATCGTGCCAATCCCCTTGCATCAGAAGTTCATAAGTTGTAGGAACAGAATTAGGCCAAATTGGCCCATCAAGTCTACTCCGCCATTCAATCATGGCTGATCTATCTTTCCCTCTCAACCCCATTCTCCTGCCTTCACCCCATAACCCCCGACACCCGTACCAATCAAGAATCTGTAAATCTCTGCCTTAAAAATATCCATTGACGGCCTCCACAGCCGTCTGGCAATTAATTCCACAAACTCACCACCCACGCCATTCCCCAGGCATGGTTTGGCTAGAGTCTTTAATCGAACAGGGGCTATAATTCCAGGTTTCTGACTGTGAAATGGGTAGCACAGTGAGGCAGATAGCTTAGAAAATTGGGTGGCACACAGTCTCAGCAACCTATTTAGCTTCTAACCTCTGTGTGAAGTTTACACGCTTTCCCCTTCAGATGCTCTGGTTTCCTCCCACATACTAAAGATGTGTGGGTTGGCAAAGTAGTTGCCCTTCGTGTACCTGCCTGTGGAATAACTGAGGGTGTGAAGAGGCGTGTGTGTGAGAATAGGTTACAGGGAAGTAAGTGGGGAATGGAATTGCTCCAAAGAGCTGTACAGACGTAGAAACATAGAAACTAGGTGCAGGAGTAGGCCCTTCGAGCCAGCACCACCATTCAATGTGATCATGGCTGATCATCCACAATCAGTACCCCGTTCTTGCCTTCTCCCCATATCCCTTGATTCCGCTAGCCCTAAGAGCTCTATCTAACTCTTTTTAATGCATCCAGTGAATCGGCCTCCACTGCCTTCTGAGGCAGAGAATTCTGCAAATTCGCAACTCGGGGTGAAAAAGTTTTTCCTCATCTCATTTTAAATGGCCTTCCTCTTATTCTTAAACTGTGGCCCCTGGTTTTGGACTCTGCCAACATCGGGAACATGTTTCCTGCATCTAGCTTGTCCAATCTCTTAATCATTTTATATGTTCTATAAGATACCCTCTCATCCTTCTAAATTCCAGTGAATACAAGCCCAGTCGTTTCATTCTTTCATTATATGACAGTCCCGCCATCCCGGGGATTAGCCTGGTGAACCTACGCTGCACTCTCTCAATAGCAAGATTATCCTTCCTCAAATTAGGAGACTAAAACTGCACACAATACTCCAGATGTGGTCTCACCAGGGCCATGTACAACTGCAGAAGGACCTCTTTGCTACTATACTCAAAGCCTCTCGTTATGAAGGCCAACATGCCATGAGCTTTCTTCACTGCCTGCATGCTTACTTTCAGTGACTGATGTACAAGGACACCCATGTCTCGTTGCACTTCCCCTTTTCCTAATCTGACAGCATTCGGATCACAATCTGCCTTCTTGTTCTTGCCACCAAAGTGGATAACCTCACATTTATCCACATTATACTGCATCTGCCATGCATCTGCCCACTCACCCAACCTATCCAAGTCTCCCTGCATCCTCATCACATCCTCTTCACAGTTCACACTGCCACCCAGCTTTGTGTCATCTGCAAATTTGCTAATTTTACTTTTAATTCCTTCATCTAAATCATTAATGTATATTGTAATAGCTGCGGTCCCGGCACCGAGCATTGCGACATCCCACCAGTCGCTGCCTGCCATTCTGAAAGGGACCTGTTAATTCCTAATCTTTGTTTCCTGTCTGCCAACCAGTTTTCTATCCATGTCAATACCCTACTCCGATTACCAGGTGCTCTAATTTTGCCCACTAATCTCCTGTGTGGGACCTTATCAAAGGCTTTCAGAAAGTCCAGATTACACCACATCCACTGGCTGTCCCTTATCCATTTTACTTGTTATATCCTCAAAAAAAATCCAGAAGATTAGTCAAGCAAGATTTCCCCTTCATAAATCCATGCTGACTTGGACCGATCCTGTTACTGCTGTCCAAATGTGCCGCTGTTACATCTTTAATAATTGACTCCAGCATCTTCCCCACCACCGATGTCAGGCTAACTGGTCTATTAATCCATGTTTTTGCTCTCCCTCCTTTCTTAAAAAGTGGGATAACATTAGCTATCCTTCAATCCACAAGAACTGATCCAGAATCTATAGAACATTATAATGATCACCAATCTAGAGCAACTTCCTTGAGTACCCTGAGATGCAGATCATCAGGCCCTGGGGATTTATCAGCCTTCAGTCCCATCAGTCACCCTAGATCTTCTGTCTCCTAATACTTCTACCTGAATTGTTTGCGTCTTCCTTAGTGAAAACAGAACCAAAGTACCTGTTCAACTCATCTGCCATTTCCATGTTCCCCATAATAAATTCACCTGTTTCTGTCTTCGAGGGACCCAGATTTGTCATAACTAATCCTTTCCTCTTCACATACCTGAAGAAGCTTTTACTATCCTCCTTTATATTCTTGGCTAGCTTACCTTCGTACTTTATCTTCTGAACCTTCTGAATTTGTAGTCGGCAGGGCAGTACTCTTCATATCGCCAACTTGGATGTGTTGTGCATACTAACGTGCTGTTAGTGCCCCCTTAAAACTGTCTAGTGAAGGTGATTTGACTATATTGTTTAGTTTATTCCATTCCCTTAAGGTTCTTACAAAGAATTAGTTCTTATAAATATCTGTCCCGACGAATGGGGTTTCTATTTGCATATCATTACTATTTCTTGTTCTCCTTTCTGTTGAGTATGTTATGTATCTATCTACAGTTATGCCCACGATCCCCTTTTGAATCTTGTACAATATGGCTAGTCTGTTCCTTGCCCTTCTTGTTTCCAGCGTTTCCCACTCCAGGTCGGACAGCATCTGGATGACACTGCTACCTCCCGATGCAAAAGCGTGCTGCTTTCCTCTGTACCCCTTCTCGTTTGTTGATATGACCAGTTTTGTATGGGTCCCAGGCTCATGAAGCGTAATCCAGTAAGGGTCTAACCAATGTTGCATATGCTGTGGTTTTCACTTTGTTTGGGCAGAACCAGAGGTTTCGTCTAAGGAATCCTAGTGTCCAATTAGCTTTCGTGTCCGTGTTGTCCTCGTGTTCCCCCCACGAAAGCTTGCTATCAAGATGAACTCCAAGGTATGGTTGTGAACTTGTACGATGAAGTATTTGTCCACAGAAGACGTAGTCACGAGTAGGTGATTTCTTCTTGTTTGAAATTACCATAATTGAGCATTTGGTTGGGTTGAAGCTCATCTTCCATGTGTTTTACCATAATTCCAAAGACTTAAGGTCTTCTTGGAAGGAGTTCATATCCTCTACATCAGTGACAGGTGTATATACAAGACAATCATCTGCGAAGAGTCTTGTTTTACAATTTATGTGTTCAGGTAGATCATCAATGTACGTCGGGAATAACAGTGGCCCGAGGACCGTGCCTTGCGGTACTCCTGACAGACTTCTTCTAAAGAAATGTTTCCTTCACAGGCCACCCTCTGCTTCCGATTTGTGAGAAAGTCCCTAATCCAGTTATGTAGACTTTTTCTGATGCCATAGTAATCCAGTTTTCCTAGGAGCCTTTCATGAGGAACTTTATTGAATGCTTTCGAAAAGTCCAGGATTGCCATATGTATAGATTTCCCCTTATCTAATGCCCTTGTGATGTCATCAATAGTGACAATAAGTTGTGTTTCCGTTGAACATTTTGCTCTGAAGCCATGTTGTGAGTCCACCAGTATCCCATTCTTTTCGAAATGGTCCATGATGTGAGAGTGTATGATGTGTTCCAAGATCTTACATGTAACACTGGTCAGTGAAACTGGTCTGTAATTCTCAGGCGCAGCCTTATTGCCCTTCTTAAATATTGCACAGATGTTTGCTTCCTTCCACTGTCGTGGTAGTGACCCACAATCAATTGAGGACTGGAATAAATCTGTGAGTATGGATGCTATTTTTGATGCGAACATCTTTAGAAACCATGGTTGCAACTGATCTGGGCCCGCTGCTTTGTTTGGCATTAGGTTCTGTAGTTATGTTAGTACTCCTGCCTCATGGATTACTAGTTCAGGGATATCCTGTATGTTATCGATGGAATGTATGACTTGTTTTCCCTCATAAATACACTTGTGAACTGAGCATTAAGTGCTTCGGCCTTCCCTTTCCTGTCATTTACAACTGTGTTGTTCACCATGAGGTCTGCAACTCCCTTCTCACCGTTACCCAAGCGTTTCATATAAGACCAAAATTGCTTGACGTTTTCTTTCATTGCTGTGGTATGGTTGTTTGACACAAAGTCTTGTTCGGCTTTGTTCAGAGCTTTCCTTAATTCCTTCTGGCAATTTACAAAGGAATCCCAATCTTCTTTGTCTTGTGTCTTCTTTGCATTATTATATGCCCTCTGTTTCTTGGTGATGTCTGGTGAACCAGGGTAGGGTACTTGGTTTGGCTGCTGATTTTTTTTGGAATATGTCTCTCCATGATCTGCTTTATTTCGGTTTCAAAAGTGTCCCACTTTTCCTGAATAGGAACATTCCCCATTGAGAGATAATGGTCCCGTAAAGCATCCAGGTCTGCATTGATCAGTTCCTCGTTTGCTTTCCGCCATACGTAGTATTTCCTTCTAGGTTGTTGTTTCCACTTGGCTGTCAGATCCAGGTCAACAATAACTATGTCATGGTCGCTTCCACCTGCTTCCACCTTAGTACCCTGAACAAGACTGGTGTTATTTGTGAATACCAAGTCTAAAATGTTACCTCTTCTTGTTGGTTTATTAACCTGTTGGTTCAGTCCAAAACCTATTACAGCCCCCAGTAGTAGTTCAGCTGTATCCTTGGATGCAGATTGATCCTGCACTATTGTTGAGTCTTCCCAATTAATATTAGGCTGATTAAAGTCGCCTGAAAGTACTATATTGTATCCCTTGCCTTTATTGCATATTTTCTCAAATGAATTCTCAAGTTCACTTACAAACTGTTTATCATCATGTCTGGGCTTATAAGCAGTACCTATTAAAAGTGAGTGCCGTCCATTCAATTCAATTTGGTTCCACATTAATTCACTATCTACTTCAAACTCTTCTTTACAAATCATAATAATATCCTTTTTACATGCTATTAAGATGCCACCATGAATTCCGTCCCGTCTGTCCCTTCGATAGACATCATATGTATCCGGGAAAATCTCATTACTATTAATGTCCTGTGAAACCCAACCCAACAATAATGTCCTATTGTCCCCTGTACAATATCAGGATTATACTGATCCAAAAGTACCTTTACTTCAGAGGTTTTATTCCTAATGCTCTGAAAATTTACCACCATAATTTTTAGTGAGTTCCTGCCTTTACATTTTGTTAGCTTGTTTTTAACTGTCTTCGGAGCTCTATGAGGTTTAGGGGGTGTTATATTACCAATACATGTATCACCTCCATCACCATCATTCAGGATTAAAAAATGGTTTGATGTATTACTTTCAAATGATGAATTAAACAATGTATCAGAAATGTTCATAATTTCACATATTGGACATATCCAGTCACAATTTTCCCTTCAAAGCTGCTGTATGTTACATCATCCACTCCACCGCATGCAGCATGTATCCATCTTTGACATCCATCACGTTCTATACCCTTGTGCTGGCTAGTTACCATCTCATTGCTCACCCCACATGGTTCAGGTTTACAGTTTGTGCATAGCCATGAAAGATTCTGCTTTGTAATGTTCATATATTTCTTGATAGTCACGTCAGTACATTTAACATGATACATTGCATCACAATCTATGCACTGAAGTTTTCTTCGGTGTTTTCTTACCAGCTTATTACAGCTCCCACAGTTTGAAGGCCCAGGGTTTAGTCTAACATCCCCAGAGAACAGCAAAGTAATGAGAGACCCAATGTGTTTCTTCGGCCTCAGTTCAATAGTCGTACAGATTGGTTTAGACAAGAGTCTGTAACTCTTGATGTAAATTGATGTGTATCTCATGCAATCTTCTCTCAGGATTAAGTGTGAGAAGCCACTATGAAAAAACAGGTGTTGGTCATCTGTAGAGTTTGTTTCCAATGGTTGAATTTGTTGTCTCACAAACAGGCATAATAACATTATGCTTCCGATGCTGTATAATATGGCCATACTTAATTGTGTTGTTCTACAGTGTATCTCAGCGATTCAATCAATAATAATGAAATCAAGAGGCTACTTCCCTTTATGTTGTCCCACAATGTCCGCCAATGAATACTGCTTGTAGTCCACACCACTGCTGTATCCACGCGCAGTTGAAATGAAAATCCAAGATGGCTGCCGTTTTCTCGCCACTGCATAAACAGGGTTAAAAACACCAAAAATACCTCGTATTGCGATAAAAACACAACTAATGTTTGCTAAAAGAGTCAAATAAGTTGAACGTTGCACGGTTGAGTTTGGATGGCTAAGTAATTTCCGAAAAATTTCACTCCAATATAGACTTCCGTATCTGCCGACTGTAGCTTGCTGCTGTGTCACTCTAGGTTTCCGCTGTCTTGTGTTCCGCCTGTACTGTCGGCGGTGAAGTCCTCCAGTGTCCGCTGGGGGCTCACTCTCCAATATACTGCGGGGTTTTGCGATTAAAAACTAAGTTAAAATTCAGCTAAAAATGTCCACCTAAGCTTCAATCTCACAAAAATAACAATATCCATGTTGTCACTGTTGCTAAAAAGTTCACTTCGCTATTAAAATGAACAAAAATCTACAAAAATTAGTTATAAATGTGGAGCTCCGCAGAGGTCGATGGCCCTGAGATCTCGCGGGAGTGCTGGCGCTAACTTTTCTTTCCGTATTGCCGTTTTAGTTACCTTCTGTTGTTCTTTAAAATATTTTCACAATCCGCTGGCTTCCCACTCATCTTTGCTATATTATACATCTTCACTTTTAGTTTTATACTTCCCTTGTCAGCCACAGTCGCCTCTTGCTCCCCTTGGAATCTTTCTTCCTCTTTGGAATTAAATGATCCTGCTTCCGGATTATTCCCAGAAATTCCTGCCATTGCTGTTCTACCGTCATCCCTGCTCGGGTCCCTTTCCAGTCAACTTTGGCCAGCTCCTACCTCATGCCTCCATAGTCCCCTTTGTTCAATTGCATTACTGACACTTCTTATTTTACCTTCTCCCTCTCAAATTGCAGATTAAAATGTATCATATTATAGCCACTACCTCCGAAAGGCTCCTTTACCTTGAGTTCCCTTATCAATTTTGGTTCCTTACACATGATGGACTGAACAGCCTCCTCTTCTGACAATAGGGAACACGTGGAAATAAATGAAGTTATATTAGCTATAATGCTAGCTGTGCACTTCCGCCTCACAAAGTGACCACCTCTGCTCTGTCATCAGCAGAGTTACCAACCCACTGTACCAATGCAGCAATCCTCAGATGATCGATTCAGTTGGTACTTTCTTTGTTCCTCAAACTTGGCGACCATGGCCAGTCAACCATATGGGAAGAGCAGAGTAAATACCAACATACGTGTTGAGTGTACTTCACTGAAACAGTGGAGGTTGAAGACCATCTTATAATGCAGCAACAAGAGGGAAATAGCCAGGAGTGAATAGATGTCCATGGAAAATATGAGGCTTGAGTAGATGGGTGATCGTAGATCTTTGGAGGATATTAAGACGTGGGTAAGGATTTGGAAATTAAAAAAGGAACGTAATCTTCCCTTGTGGGTTTGCACACAAACACAAAACCAATCATGTGTGGGAGACCAGTCTGTGCATCACACATATTATCTCTCCATGACCGTTGGTCACTCCCCCTCACAATATGGAGAGAGAATTGGGTTTTTTTGTAAAGTAGGTCACCGCAAAAGAATGGTTTGATAATAGGATCCTTTGCAATCTTATCTGTACAGATGTTATCATGATTTCCCGTTGAATGGTTAATTACAGACCTGGGTAACGAAGAATGATGTAGTGCTTAGTTTAGAGATTGAGCATCGAAACAGGCCCACAGAGTCCACGCCGAACATCAATCACCCGTTCGCACTAGTTCTATGTTATCCCACCATCGCATCTATTCCCTACACATTGGAGGCAATTTAAAGAGGCCAATTAACCTACGATCGTGCATGTCTTTGGGGAAACCCACGGAGTTGCAGGGAGAACATACAAACTCCACAGAGACAGCATCCCAGGTCAGGATTGAAACCAGGTCTCTGAGTGTTGTAAGGCAATGTTTCTACCAGCTGAGCCACTGTGCCGCTGCCTGTCAGAGATCTGGGTTTGATCCTAACCTAGGGTGCTGTCCGAGTGGCGTTTTAGTTTCATGCAGCAGAATGAAACCACCAGGTCTCAGCCATGACTTCCAACTGGCACTTCACACTCAATGTTATCTAATATTTTCAACTGTCGATGTAGGATTCCCTCATTAACCAGTCAACAAAGTTTATCAACCACTTATTTTAGCCAAGACTAGCTGGCCTCCTTCTTTTGAAGATATTCCTCTTTTCCTATCCATCCCTCCCCCAACACCTGCTACTTAAAATTCAGTTTTCTCTCCTTCCCAATTCTTAACAAGGGTCTTCATCCTGAAACGTTGTTTTTCTTACCACAGAAGCCGTTTCACTTGGTCAAATTGTCTCCAGTTTTTTTTTTTCATTCCTGATTTTCAGCATCTGCAATTTTTTTTGTCCCTTTGATCACAGTTTTCCGAACTGAAACAGACCCGAGTTTGTGCTCATTTACACCAATCCCACACTAGTCCCATTTTGTTTTCTCTGTGTTCCCATCAACCTTCATAATTCTTCAACTCGCACACACACAAGGAACGATTTACAGCAGACATTTTACCTACCAACCAAGCCGCAGGTCTTTGGAATGTGGGAGGAAACCCGCTCAGTCACAGGAAGAATGTGCAAACTCCACATAGATTGTACCGAGGTGAGGATTGAACCTGGGTTGTTGGTGCCATGAGGTAGTGTATGTACTAGCAGTGCCAGTGTGCTAACCTTTGCATCACTGCTTGGGGGGAATACTGAATTTTGCTGGAGGGTTTTCTTTGTTTTCTCGAGAAACTAGATAAAAGTAGTAACAGTGTCATCAAGATGGCAAGGAGCAGGATTCAAGGCAAAGAAATGAGCTATGCTTCATGGTACTCAGTGTGATCTTTGTTGTCAGCTAAAGATGACCTGAAATTCAGATCTGTGAAAGATAGGAACCTGGATTTATGTGGCTCGTTTCTCAATCTCAGGATTTTCCCTAAGCATTTCTGTGAGTAGAGCATTTTTGAAGGGTAGTCATGGTATTGTGGGATACATGGAAGTCAGTGGGTATCCCCAGTCTCCAGTGGGTGTTGAACCACTGATCCCTGACTCTTATGACGAGGAACCCGGAGAATGTTTCAAGAAGAGAGCAGCTAGATTTCAGTTGAAATGTAAACCCAGTATTAAAAAAGAATTCAAAATCGCAGCCCACGTGTCTGTTTTGTAGAATTCCACAGGCACAAGTTCGTCATCTGGCTTGTTTCCAGTGTGCAGGATTTTTGATCAAAGCAGCAATATCTCTATTGATTCTTTGTGGAAATCAAGAGAGAGTGTACTTCCAAAATGTCACTTCATGCAAGTAATTTCAGTTTAAAAATTCAGAGATTCAAGTCTGCGTCGAACAGCTCCCCATCCCCCACCAAGCACCTCCCTGTACAGCCCATACAAACCCCACAATCCATCTCTATGCCTCTGCCCAGCCCTACCTCCTTTAGATTTTAAATAGTCTTAATAAAGAGAATAGACATAAATTTTAGCTTGCAGAATTCCTGAAGCAATCAGCATTATTCTTGGTGAACAAGTTGTGCGTTCCTGGATTTCAAATGAATGTGGGATCCACACCAGGCCTGTCGTCGAATGGCTGATGTCAGAAGGGAGAGAGAGGAGAGGGAAACGAATTGGGCAAGATTGAAGGCAAATTTTGTTGCTGTTTCAAGGTGGGGGCTGGGTGACATGAGGCTCACATAACTAGCAGCTCTTGAAGTATTGCTGCCCCCTTTTCACTTCACTGTTAATCTGCAGTGCCTTGTTAGAAACAGTTTGATGAATCTTTGTTCTGGAGTGTTGCCACAACTAGTGCATTGAGCACTGGAGCACAGGCTGCGCATGGTCGCCATGGGGACTGCGCGTTACGAGACGGGTGGATGGTGCTTGCAGTCTTTCATATCTCTGAGGAGTTGATGCAGAGGTAATCTTATTTACTATTTGGTTACGCCTTGGCCAAGGACCTGCTGCTGAAATGCTTTATAGTTGTTTCTTTCGGTGCCCGAGGGAGTTTCTGTTTATTTCTTTGCAGAGGAATGAGAAAGATGTGAGCCTGCTTTCCCGAGTGTAGTAGAGATTTCTGAAAATGACAAGGGTTCTTTTAATTTAATTTTGTTTTCATTAGGGGAAAATGTTTAAGTTCTTTTTTGGAATACTTTACATTAGCATGTCCTGATTTATCTTATGGTTCTGAAGTTTTTCCTTGTAAGTTTAAAAGTGCAGTCTGGAGCTTCATAGGGTGTGGCACAAAGTAGTGGTATCTCTATTTGGGATAGTTGGTCCTTTTAAATTCTGTGACTTTCATCGCACCTGCCGATCTGAATCTCATTTATTTTCTCTTAAGGGTGGGGAAACTGCTCGTGTTTTAAGCAATCATATTTCTGACAACCAATGTTGTTGTTCAGAAAATTCATTCTCTTTGAGTTGTGTTTGGGTTAAAGATTTGCAGAACCAGTTCCAACTGGTTTCCCAATCGGGAATAGCAAGAGACAAATATGTGTGGTTTGAATTATCTGCCAAAGTAACTTAATTTTATGTTCATCCAATAAATATGTAAGTGTTTCCTGCCACCCGCTTTAATTCCACTGAATTATTTGGCAACCTTTTAAGATCGTAAACAACTGTGAGCCAGGAGAGTAGGATGAACGTTGTCATACTTCACGTATTATAAACTTCCTGAACTGCTGGTGATAGAAGAAGACTCAATAGCAACTGTGAATACAGTACCTTAAAGGGAAATGTGTTGATCTTGGGAAAGAGCAATGATGTTGAGCAATTCCTTGGCTCTTTCCAAGAACTGGCAAAGGCACGTAGGGATTTTGTGTTTCATAATGGACCAATAAATGCACTGCTTCTTGGTGTAGCACAGTTCATGCTTCTTGAAACCTGTATATGTGTACAGATAAGCTGTTTGACTGAGGTATCTTACACAAGCCCAATTTTGACACCTCTGTGTACCTGAAGCAAACTGTTCAATGCAAGTGGGAAGTTTGGGTTGTTGAATGTGCTTTCAAGCGGGGATGGAGTGGTGTATCACTGACTTACTCATAACATTGTCCTCTTGCCATCCGAGTGTGGGGGAAGATTCTGGCGTATCAATCCGTATGATGCGCACTGGTGGGAATTCACAAATGATAACTAAAGAAAATATTCTATACTTGGCTGCATGTGGTTCTTTACCCTGAAGTTCTTCTGTGCAAATGTACTTGGTTTGGTGTAAGGGTACTTCAGTACTGTGCCACACAGTGTGACAGGATGAAATAAAGGTGATCATTTTTCATGAATTTATTGTTCAGCCACTTTTGTGCTGAAACACACAACAAGGTGATCAGTGAACTGCAGTTTATCCCCCATTAATTGACTGGTTAAAAAAACAATCAAAGAGTGAGTCATAGAAACATAGAAACATAGAAAATAGGTGCAGGAGTAGGCCATTCGGCCCTTCGAGCCTGCACCGCCATTTGATATGATCATGGCTGATCATCCAACTCAGTATCCCATCCCTGCCTTCTCTCCATACCCCCTGATCCCTTTAGCCACAAGGGCCACATCTAACTCCCTCTTAAATATAGCCAATGAACTGGCCTCAACTACCTTCTGTGGCATAGAATTCCACAGATTCACCACTCTCTGTGTAAAAAATGATTTCCTCATCTCGGTCCTAAAAGTCTTCCCTCTTATCCTTAAACCGTGACCCCTAGTTCTGGACTTCCCCAACATCGGGAATAATCTTCCTGCATCTAGCCTGTCCAACCCCTTAAGAATTTTGTAAGTTTCTATAAGATCCCCCCCCCAGTCTTCTGAATTCCAACGTGTCATAAAGTTACATTGCACAAAAAGATGCCATTCGGCATACTATGTCTATGCCCACCTTTTTGGCTATCTACATACATCCTATTTCTCTGCAGTTGCTCTGTGCCTTTCTATGTCTTGCCTATTCAGGTCACTTTCTAAAAGTAACTTATATTGTTTTATATTTGACTCCTCCACCACCTCTGTCAGCAAGTTCTTTTAAACTCTTTAAACCTATAAGAATGTTGTTTTTAATATCTTCATCATGGGAAAACATATTCTGATGATTTACCATATGTACAGTAATTTTATTTATGCCTGTAAACCAACCACAGTAAAATCATAGATAGACACAAAAAGCTGGAGTAACTCAGTGGGCCAGGCAGCATCTCTGGAGAAAACGAAATTGGTGATGTTTCGGGTCGAGACCCTTCTTTAGCTCCTGACTCTCAATCTGAAGAAGGGGCTCGACCCGAAACGTCACCTATTCCTTTTCTACAAAGATGCTGCCTGACCCGCTGAGTTACTACAGCTTTTTGTGTCTATCTTCGGTTTTTAACCAGCATCTGCAGTTCACTCCTGCAAAGTAATATCGTGCTTTATTCAGTAATGATTTTTGAATGTCTGAAGAAGGGTCTCGACACAAAACCATGTTCTCCTGGGATATTGCCTGACCCGCTGAGTCACTCCAGCATTTTGTGTCCTTTGTTTAAGAATGAACTGCAGATGCTGGAAAATCAAAGGTAAACAAAAATGCTGGAGAAACTCAGTGGGTGAGGCAGCATCTATGGAGCAAAGGAAATAGGCAGCGTTTCGGGTTGAAACTCTTCTTCAGTCTGAAGAAGGGTTTCGACCCGAAACGTTGCCTATTTCCTTCGCTCCATTTTGTGTCCTTTAATGTTTTTTGAAAGTCCTGTTGGCATTGTAGAGTTAGTTGACAGCAAATACACACTGAATCTGCCAGCTCTTTAACCTTGCCACCATCTTTAATCAATTTAGTTCAAAGGCATAAGCAAAGGCCAGGTGTTCTTATAGTCTTGATTTGAGTGATTTTGTTAGTGGAATAAGACTTTGAAGTTTGGATTATAATATCACCAGTCTGTGAATTGGTGTGAGGGAATGGATTATGTGGATTAAATGCTGATGAACGAGACCCATTAAAGTCCTGTTCATCTGCAAATATGGCAAATAAATTGCAAAAGAGAAAAATATGACGGCTGGAATGCAGTGGTGGGTAGTGGTTGTCCATATCATCTACAGCTGGGTGTGGCCAGTATAACATGGGTTATGGGCAGCAGCAGATGATGTCACATAGAGAATGTTCCTGGTAACAATTATGTTTCTTTGCTGTTTTAAATGTTAAAAATCAGCATTCTTTTGTTCGGGCTCTAAAGTCCCTGTTAGTCATGTTGACCTTGACCATTCCAAGCATTTTGGCACTCGTGAATATTTCTGTGCTGTGCCCTGATGCAAGAAGTTACCTGCACAGGTGTTTCACAAGCCACCTGTTTGCAAGTCTCCGTCTGAGGTGCAAGTATATAATGCTGTCATCAGGCACAAGGCTTCTTTACTCTTGAGTTTGCTGTGTTCAGTTTACAGATATAGATAAACTTTATAAGAAGCACACATATGGTAAATTAATCATATTTTTGCATGTAGAGGTATTGAAACAAGATGGTATAGGTTTAAGGTGAGAGGAAGTAATGGTGAAAGTGATTTCAGGAAGTTTTCTACACAGTGGTTGATATCTAGAATTTGCTGCCAGACGGTGGAGTCAAATACAATCATTACATTTAAGAGAATTTTGGAAAATATGAATGGGCAAGATATAGAGAGAGACAGTGTTCTTTCCCCACTATGTTACTCAGCATTTGTTTCTGCATTTGATGTTTTTACCTTGATGTAATGTGATATCTATACGACTGTTAACCATTCACGAATGGCCGTTGCAGTTATCCATATATCAGAGGTGATGGTTATCAGATGGTTATGAGAACTGTTAGGTGGTAGAGGAAAGTAAAAATTGAGCAGTTTGGGACTCCTTGAATGTTCAGTTCAAATCAAATACTGGTCCCTACGAAAAGAAAGCAATATTGTAAGGCTGTTTGCACCACAAAGTGTTTTGCTCATAGTCTGACTCATATGGCCACAATCCAATATCATGCTGATTAAACTCTTAATCTCAAACATGATGCGTCAGGGAAAAATAACTACTGGTATTTGGAAGGGGAATGAAACCTGACATTAAAGCCCAGCTGTTTGAGGGGATCTGATGCAGTCCATATTGTGTATGAAGGTAGAGTGCCTTCGTTCCAGAGTACAGTAACTCTTTTATGTGGACCTCCGTCAATTCATTTTTAAGGTCCTTTTTTCACTTCTGTCTTTCTTTTGTGGCACTCTCAATCTGTGCACTTGGATTTTTAGTGGGGATTCTTGTTCGCATCCAAAAGGCTTAGTTTAGAGATACAGCCCACTGAGTGCATGCTAGACATTTGTCGCCCAATCACACTAGTTCTATGTTATCCATCAGGTCTTATAGACAATAGACAATAGGTGCAGGAGTAGGCCATTCGGCCCCTTCGAGCCAGCACTGCCATTCAATGTGATCATGGCTGATCATCCCCAATCAGTATCCCGTTC
>JAXLNO010001664.1:0-51916 GCA_038087875.1 Malacoraja senta
TGGGTACTGATTGGGGATGATCAGCCATGATCACATTGAATGGCGATGCTGGCTCGAAGGGCCAAATGGCCTACGCCTGCACCTATTGTCAATTGTTTATTGTCTATGACCACCACCCCTGACAGTGCATTCTAGTGCCACTTGGTGAAAAATACTTGTCCCACACAACCTCCTTAAGGGCCAGTCCCACTTACGCGATCTTTTTTCGGCGACTTGCCGGCACCCATCATAGTCGCAGCAGGTCGCCGAAAATCTTCAACATGTTGAAAATCCAGCGGCGACCAGAAAAAGGTGCTACTCTTTGGGCGACTACTCACGACCATACAGGCGTCCACCCCGGGTTTATTGGCGAGTAGTCGCCCAAAGAGCCGTACCTTTTTCTGGTTGCCGCTGTATTTTCAACATGTTGAAATTTTTCAGCGACCTGCTGCGACTATGACGGGTTCTGGCAAGTCGCCAGAAAAAATAAATTGCGTAAATGGGACAGACCCTTTAAACTTTGCCCCTTTAAAGCTATGCCCTCCAGTCTTTGATATTTCCATCCCGGCAAAAAAAAGTTCTGACTGTCTACCCTATCTATGCCTCGAAAACGTTATATACTTGTGTCAGTCAAATAAATATTTTAATTAATTGTAGCAATTTCCAAAACCAATAAGTATCTTGTTTCTGGAGGGAACAACTGCTTAAATCACATGAACATTTTCAATAATGTTTAAACCATGCTACTAAATTGTGTCCCTGAGAATTAATTTACGTGAGTAACTTTAACGTTTAAAAAAAAATCAGGATGCATCCATGGTTCAATTGGGCGAATCTGTGCGCAGTGGTGGAGTTGCGGCCTCACAGTGCCAGAGACCCGGGGTCGATCCTGACTATGGGTGCTGTATGTACGGAGTTTGTACGTTCTCCCCGTGACGGCGTGGGTTTGCTCCGGGTGCTCTGGATTCCTCCCACACTCCAAAGACGTGCAGGTTGTAAATTGTCCCTTGTGTGTAGGCTAGAACCAGTGTATGGGTGATCGTTGGTCGGCACGGACTCGGTGGGCCGTAGGGGCCTGTTGCTACGCTGTATCTCTAAAAACGAATCGACTCCAATCTTGGAGCATATCAATGGGGCCTATCGGAAAGCAAAATCAATGGTCTGATCCATGGCGCGAGCTGCAGAAAAGCTTTTGAAAGAGTTGAAAGGGAGCAGGTCAATTATTGCAGAGGCACAATATTAAAACGATTTCTAAAAAATCATAATTTAGTGCGCGCCTTTTCCCTGATGCAAAAAATCATGGGGGAAAAAATGACGTAAACATGAAGGCACAGTAGCTAATGATGCATTGGTTAAAATTGGGGATGACAGAATACGACAAGAAAATTACATATCGACTCAGAACTGGCATACAATTTAATGGCAAGACCTTCTGGTTTCTAATGGCCATTAAAAAAATTCTGAACACACACGACTCAAGAATGGCTGAGACTTCTTACAATCCACAGCAAAGATCCTATAGCAGAGCAAGATAGACCCACTCCTTCTAAATGCAATGGGCTGACGTGTAGTACGCAACGGAGCAGAACGTGGGCCTTTTTTTCATCCATTTCAGTAACCCAACCCGACTCGCAGTGTAATCAACGTTGCGGGGGAACAGTTTATGTTAATAAATTATAATTCTGAAAATGAGAAGATTTTTACAGCACTAGTATCTTTGCTCCGCTATGGGATTTTTGGTGCGGAGATGGAAGCCGGTTACGGAAATGGGGCCGAAAATTACCCATGAATCTGCCCATGACCGCACTATGTCTTTTTCATCGAGTGATCTATCTTGCTTGCTATAGGATCTTTGATCCACAGTGCACAAAGACTGGCAATGTCTCAAGAGACCTTGAAAGCTCTTGAAATGCAACTGAAATCATTTGTTGCACTGACCGCCACATGGAAATCTCATTTACTCCACGACATTTTTTGCACATATTGTGCTTATGCTGGATACCCTGGCAGTCAAATCGGTTTCTCGTTGCTGGAGTGGATGTTCAGAAGCGTGTGTTGCTCCGAGGCAAATTCCAGCACTCGGGGACGATGGCCGCCGTTCTTCTGAGATTGTCCGAGTCAGAGGTCATGGGTTTGTGACGGAAAACAGAGTCCGCAGCACATGCCGTACTATTGAAGGCGTTGCCACTCAGGTGAGGCAAGAGAAACAGTAGCTGCATTGGCCTCCCCCCCCCCTGAGGTGGATGTTAATGATTGATTCAAAGGCATTTCCCCTATTCCCTGCCCAGCACGAAGTCAATATGACAAATGGAATTTAGACATTTTTGTCAGAGTTACATGGAACATAGCAACCCACAATTCCTCCTCCGCTCACTTCAAATTAATTCATCATTTTGCGAAAACCACAAGTTTATTTGTGCATCTGTTGTAGTGTTCCAGTTCTTTTTCCAAGTGAGAACAAATCAATCCTCCTCACAGATTAGATTTATTTTTTGTTAAACTACTGCACTGCATTACAGACACAAGGAACTGCAGGCGCTGGAATCTTGAACAGAACACAAACTGCTGGAGGAACAGCAGGCCAGGGAGTATCAGTGGAGGGTAACCACAGGTGACGTTTGGGGCCAGGATTCTTCTTCAGACTGAAAGTGGGGTCAGTCAGGAAAAACTATCCAGACACGGAACATTGTCTTTCCTTTTCCCTCCAAAGATAGCTCAGTGTGAAGAAGGGCTCTCGACCCCAAAACGTTGCCTACTCCTCTTCTCCAGAGATGCTGCCTGACCCGCTGAGTTACTCCAGCTTCTTGTGTCTAACTTGGGTGTAAACCAGCATTTGCAGTTCGTTCCTACACATTTGGTTTTGCTCCAATGCAAATTCTCCTCAAGGTGTGCTTTTATTTTATAGCTCAGTCTGAAGAACGGTCTTGACCCGAGACGTCATCTACTCCTTTTCTTCAGAGATGCTGCCTGATCCGCTGAGTTACTCCAGCACTTTGTGTCTACCTCCAAAGATGATGAGTTCCTCCAGCATTTTATATTTTGGACTGTACTAGATGCGTCTCTTTAACAACACAATTGCATTTTATTGTATTTAACCATAGATCAATTATAGTTTCCTAAAGGTGGACAAAAATGCTGGAGAAAACTCAGTGGGTGAGGCAGCATCTATGGAGCGAAGGAATAGGTGACATTTCCGGGTCTCGCATCCATTTCAACCATTATCAAAACAGAACATTTACATTATAAACAGTTCTTCTGGATTAATTTCTAAACTCTAAAAGGTAGAGCTGCTACCTCGCAGCACCAGAGACTCTGGTTCGATCCCTGACCGCGGCTGCTATCTGTGTGGAGCTTGCACGTTCTCCCTGTGACCGCGGTGGTTTCCTCCGGGTGCTCCGGTTTCCTCCCACAAGCCAAAGACATGTGGGATTGCAGGTTAATTGGCCTCTGTAAATTGCCCCTAGTGTGCAGGGAGTGGATAGGAAAGTGGGATAACATAGAACTAGTGCAGACACAAAATGCTGGAGCAACTCAACTGGCCAGACAGCATCTCTGGAGGAAAAGAACAGGTGACGTTTTGGGTCAATACCCTTCTTCTGACACCTATTCCTCTTCTACAGAGATGCTGCCTGACCCGCTCAGTTACTCCAGCATTTTGGGTCTATCTTCGGTGTAAACCAGCATTTGCAGTTCCTTTCTATACCTAGAACTAGTGTAAATGGATGATTGATGGTCGGCATGGACTTGGTGGGCCGAAGGGCCTGTTTCCATGCTCTATTTCTTAACTAAACCACCATGAACCAGCAGCATCTACAGCCAAGTTCTGTTGACATTTCCATCGTAATAATGGCTAATAGGCAATAGGTGTAGGAGTAGGCCATTCAAGCCAGCACCACCATTCTCTATATCTTTAAGAGCTCTATCTAACTCTCTCTTGAAAGCATCCAGAGAATTGGCCTCGACTGCCTTCTGAGGCAGAGAATTCCACAGATTCACAACTTTCTGGGTGAACATATTTTTCCTCATATCCATTCTAAATGGCTTACTCCTTATTCCTAAACTGTGGCCCCTGGTTCTGAACTCCCCCCAACATCGGGAACATGTTTCCTGCCTCTAGTATGTCCAATCCCTTAATAATCTTATGTTTCAATAAGATCCCCTCCCATCCTTCGAAATTCCAGAGTGTACAAGCCCAGCCGCTCCATTCTATCAACATACGACAGTCCCGCCATGCCGGGAATCCTCACCACCCTCGGAAAATAGAACAAGAGATTGCACGGAACGTTACTGCATCCATAGGATCCAGCTTCTGGCCACAGGGCGGGAATGGGATCAACGAGGAGCGAGGTCCCACCAGCTTAAATATAATCCAGCTGGTACAAACACGACCTAATGCCAGCCACAAGAAGCTGCCAAACATATTTGAAGAAAGAAAAAACACCAGCAAGACCTTGAACTCAAAATGCTTCCAGGTTATTACTTTGAAGAGAGACCCGAGAGCCATTGGAGCGGTCGCAGAGGGAGGAGCTACACCCGAGCGGTAGGAGTTAAAGTGGAGCGCAGGACTTGTTCCTTACGGAGGCCCGAGAGCCGTTGGAGCGGTCGCAGAGGGAGGAGCTACACCCGAGCGGTAGTAGTTAAAGTGGAGCGCGGGGCTTGTTCCTTACAGAGGCCCGAGAGCCGTTGGAGCGGTCGCAGAGGGAGGAGGAACCCAAATCTGTAGCGTTCCAAGTTCCACTCGCACTTCAAAAACACTTCAAAAACAAGTGGGCTTAAGGAAGCCGCTGATTGGTGGAAGCAGACAAGAGGGAGCAGCTGATTGGGAGTCAGATTCCTGCTGATTGTACTGTATTTGTACCAGTTTGTTTTGTATTGTACCCTAGGTAAGGGGAGTATGAGGGAGAATGAGGGCAGTTTACTGTTCTGGATGTCAGATGTATTGTATCCAGGGTAAGGGGAGTATGAGGGCCAGGGCAGTTTACTGTTCTGGATGTCAGATGTATTATATCCAGGGTAAGGGGAGTATGAGGGCCAGGGCAGTTTACTGTTCTGGATGTCAGATGTATTGTATCCAGGGTAAGGGGAGTATGAGGGCCAGGGCAGTTTATTGTTCTGGATGTCAGATGTATTGTATCCAGGGTAAGGGGAGTATGAGGGCCAGGGCAGTTTACTGTTCTGGATGTCAGATGTCGGAAGTCATGGAGTCTGATAGCCCTCCAGACGTCCACATTTGCACCAGGTGTATCGATATGGGGCTCCTAAGGGACCGTATTAGGAACCTGGAGCAGCAGCTCGATGACCTCCGTCTGGTCAGGGAGAGCGAGGAAGTCATTGAGAGGAGTTACAGGGAGGTGGTCACTCCAAGACCACAGGAGGCAGGCAAGTGGATCACGGTTGGGAGAGGCAAGGGGCACAGGCAGGGACTAGACAGTACCCCGGTGGCTGTGCACCTTGACAATAAGTACTCCTGTTTGAGCACTGTTGGGGGGGACAACCTACCTGGGGGGTAGCGACAGCGGCTGGGCCTCTGGTACAGAGACCGGTCCTGTTGCTCAGAAGGGTAAGGAAAAGAAGAGGAGGGCAATACTAATAGGGACTCTATAGTTAGGGGGTCAGACAGGCGATTCTGTGGACGCAGTCGGGAGACCCGGATGGTAGTTTGCCTCCCTGGTGCCAGGGTCTGTGATGTGTCCTCAACGTGTCCAAGATATCCTGAAAGGGGAGGGAGAGGAGCCCGAGGTCGTGGTACATATAGGTACCAATGACAAAGGTAAAAAAAGAGAAGAGGTCCTGAAAGGAGAATTTAGGGAGTTAGGAGGGGAGTTAAAGAGTAGGACAGCAAAGGTAACAATCTCGGGATAACTGCCTGTGCCACGTGACAGTGAGAGTAGGAATGGAGCGAGGTGGAGGATAAATGCGTGGCTGAAGGACTGGTGCAGAGGGGCAGGGATTCAAATTTCTGGATCATTGGGATCTCTTTTGTGGAAGGTGCGACCTGTACAAAAAGATGGGTTGCACTTGAACCAGAGGGGGACCGATATCCTGGCGGGGAGATCTGCAAAGGCTACTGGAGAGACTTTAAACTAGAATGGTTGGGGGGAGGGACTCAAATAGAGAAAGCTATTAGACAGTGTGTGAGGCAGGAGACAGAGAAGGAAAGCACTCAGACCCAACATGTAGGGGGGAAAGAAGAAAACAATAATAAACAGAGAATAAGAGGTGGTGGGGTTCTTAAATGGGTGAGCAGAGAAACACAGGGGTGTAAAATGCGGGCGGAAGCAATAGGTAGCAAGGTGAAAAGTAAAAGTGGCAGGCAGGCAAATCCAGGGCAAAAAATCAAAAAGGGCCACTTTTCAACATAATTGTATAAGGGGGTAAGAGCGTTGTAAAAACAAGCCTGAAGGCTTTGTGTCTCAATGCAAGGAGCATTCGTAATAAGGTGGATGAGTTGAACGTGCAGATAGCTATTAATGATTATGATACAGTCGGGATCACGGAGACATGGCTCCAGGGTGACCAAGGCTGGGAGCTGAACATCCAGGGATATTCAATATTCAGGAGGGATAGAGAGAAAGGAAAAGGTGGGTGGGGTAGCATTGCTGGTTAGAGAGGAGATTAACGCAGTGGAAAGGAAGGACATTAGCTTGGAGGATGTGGAATCAGTATGGGTAGAGCTGCGAAACACTAAGGGGCAGAAAACGCTGGTGGGTGTTGTGTACAGGCCCCCTAGCAGTAGTAGTGAAGTTGGGGATGGCATCAAACAGTAAATTAGAAATGCGTGCAACAAAGGCAAAACAGTTATAATGGGTGACTTCAATCTACATATAGATTGGGTGAATCAAATTGGCAGGGGTGCTGAGGAAGAGGATTTCTTGGAATGTATGCGGGATAGTTATCTAAACCAACATGTAGAGGAACCAACGAGAGAGCAGACTATTCTAGACTGGGTATTGAGTAATGAGGAAGGGTTAGTTAGCAGTCTTGTTGTGTGTGCCCCCCTTGGGCAAGAGTGACTATAATATGGTTGAGTTCTTCATTAGGATGAGAGAGTGACATTGTTAATTCAGAAACAACGGTTCTGAACTTAAAGAAAGGTAGCTTTGAGGGTATGAGACGTGAATTGGCCAAGATTGACTGGCAATTAGTTCTAAAAGGGTTGACGGTGGATATGCAATGGAAGGCATTTAAAGACTGCATGGATGAACTACAAAAATTGTTCATCCCAGTTTGGCAAAAGAATAAATCAGGGAAGGTAGTGCATCCGTGGATAACAAGGGAAATCAGGGATAGTATCAAAGCAAAAGATGATGCGTACAAATTAGCCAGAAAAAGCAGCATACCAGAGGACTGGGAGAAATTCAGAGACCAGCAGAGGAGGGACAAAGGGCTTAATTAGGAAAGGGAAAATAGATTATGAAAGAAAACTGGCAGGGAACATGAAAACTGACTGCAAAAGTTTTTATAGATATGTGAAGAGAAAGAGATCAGTTAAAACAAATGTAGGTCCCTTGCAGTCAGAAACAGGTGAATTGATCATGGGGAACAAGGATATGGCGGACCAATTGAATAACTACTTTGGTTCCGTCTTCACTAAGGAAGACATAAATAATCTGCCGGAAATAGCAGGGGACCGCGGGTCAAAGGAGATGGAGGAACTGAGTGAAATCCAGGTTAGTCGGGAAGTGGTGTTGGGTAAATTGAATGGATTAAAGGCCGATAACAGGGCCAGATAGGCTGCATCCCAGAGTACTTAAGGAAGTAGCTCCAGAAATAGTGGATGCATTAGTGATAATTTTTCAAAACTCTTTAGATTCTGGAGTAGTTCCTGAGGATTGGAGGGTAGCAAACGTAACCCCCACTTTTTAAGAAGGGAGGGAGAGTGAAAACGGGGGAATTACAGACCAGTTAGTCTAACATCGGTAGTGGGGAAACTGCAAGAGTCAGTTATTAAAGATGGGATAGCAGCACATTTGGAAAGTGGTGAAATCATTGGACAAAATCAGCATGGATTTACGAAAGGTAAATCATGTCTGACGAATCTTATAGAATTTTTCGAGGATGTAACTAGTAGAGTGGATAGGGGAGAACCAGTGGATGTGTTGTATCTGGACTTTCAGAAGGCTTTCGACAAGGTCCCACATAAGAGATTAGTATACAAACTTAAAGCACACGGTATTGGGGGTTCAGTATTGATGTGGATAGGGAACTGGCTGGCAAACAGGAAGCAAAGAGTAGGAGTAAACGGGTCCTTTTCACAATGGCAGGCAGTGAATAGTGGGATACCGCAAGGCTCAGTGCTGGGACCCCAGCTATTTACAATTTATATTAATGAACTGGATGAGGGAATTGAAGGCAACATCTCCAAGTTTGCGGATGACACTAAGCTGGGGGGCAGTGTTAGCTGTGAGGAGGATGCTAGGAGACTGCAAGGTGACTTGGATAGGCTGGGTGAGTGGGCAAATGTTTGGCAGATGCAGTATAATGTGGATAAATGTGAGGTTATCCACTTTGGTGGCAAAAACAAGAATGCAGACTATTATCTAAATGGTGGCCGATTAGGAAAAGGGGAGATGCAGCGAGACCTGGGTGTCATGGTACACCAGTCAGTGAAAGTAGGCATGCAGGTGCAGCAGGCAGTGAAGAAAGCGAATGGTATGTTAGCTTTCATAGCAAAAGGATTTGAGTATAGGAGCAGGGAGGTTCTACTGCAGTTGTACAGGGTCTTGGTGAGACCACACCTGGAGTATTGCGTACAGTTTTGGTCTCCAAATCTGAGGAAGGACATTATAGCCATAGAGGGAGTGCAGAGAAGGTTCACCAGACTGATTCCTGGGATGTCAGGACTTTCATATGAAGAAAGACTGGATAGACTTGGCTTATACTCGCTAGAATTTAGGAGATTGAGAGGGGATCTTATAGAAACGTACAAAATTCTTATGGGGTTGGGACAGGCTAGATGCAGGAAGATTGTTCCCGATGTTGGGGAAGTCCAGGACAAGGGGGTCACAGCTTAAGGATAAGGGGGAAATCCTTTAATACCGAGATGAGAAAAAACATTTTCACACAGAGAGTGGCGAATCTCTGGAACTCTCTGCCACAGAGGGTAGTTGAGGCCAGTTCATTGGCTATATTTAAGAGGGAGTTAGATGTGGCCCTTGTGGCTAAAGGGATCAGGGGGTATGGAGAGAAGGCAGGTACGGGATACTGAGTTGGATGATCAGCCATGATCATATTGAATGGCGGTGCAGGCTCGAAGGGCCTACTCCTGCACCTATTTTCTATGTATCTATGTATCTATGTATCTATGAATGCAGGCAGTGTCTTCAACAGAAGTCAAGCGACACACTCCACAACCCTGAACCTTTCCGCTGGCAAGGAAACAAAGGTGCAACTTATGACTAATTAGGTGATAGAACCAGCTAGAATTGGCAACTCCCAGTAGAGAATTGAGGTAATACTTCACTGGTGATAAACAGAAGATGTATCTGGATAGATGGCATATGGATTGGACTGGTTTAGAGGGATATGGGCCAAACGCCCATATTTGCTATTGAGGGAATGCAGCCTAGGTTCACAAGGTCAATTCCTGGGATGGCGGATATGATGAAAGAATGGAGCGACTGGGCTTGTCCTGGAATCCTGGAATTCAGAAGGATGAGGGGGGATCCTATAGAAACATATACAATTATTAAGGGATTGGTCAGGCTAGATGCAGAAAACATGTTCCCGATGTTGGGGAGTCCAGTACCAGGGGCCACAGTTTAAGACGAAGAGGTAGGCCATTTAGAACTGAAATAAGGGGCAAACCTTTTCACCCAGAGAATTGTGAATTTATGAAATTCTCTGCCTCAGAAGGCAGTGGAGGCCAATTCACTGGATGCATTCAAAAGAGAGTTACGGTGGCACAGCGGTAGAGTTGCTGCCCTACAGCAAAATGCAGCGCCAGAGACCCGGGTTCGATCCCGACTACGGGTGCTGTCTGTATGGAGTTTGTACGTTCTCCCCGTGACCTGCGTGGGTTTTCTCCGAGAACTTCGGTTTCTTCCCACACTCCAAAGACATACAGGTTTGTAGGTTAATTGGCTTGATAAAATGTTAAATTGTCCAAGTTGGCGATATGCAAAGTACTGCCCTGCCGACTACAAAATTCAGAAGGTTCAGAATGATAGAGCTCTTAGGGCTAGCGGTATCAAGGGATATGGGGAGAAGGCAGGAACGGGGTACTGATTGTGGATGATCAGTCATGATCACATTGAATGGCGGTGCTGGTTCGAAGGCGCGACTCCTGCACCTATTGTCTATGTATCTATGTAAACGCATGCAGGTGGGACTAGTGTAGTTGGGACATGTTAGTCGGTGTGGACAAGTTGGGCTGAAGGACCCGTTTCCACACTGTATGACTCTATGATGATACAACTTCAAAAAATAATATCAGAGGCATCGGTAGAGTTGCTGACTTACAGCGCCAGGGTTCGATCCCGACTACATGTGCTGTCTGTACAGAGTTTGCATGTTCTCCCCGTGACCTGCGCCAGTTTTCTCCGGGACCTCCCGGTTTCCTCCCACATTCCAAATTCGTACTGGTTTGGAAGTTAATTGGCTTGGTGTAATTGCAAATCGTCACTAGTGCGTGTAGGATGGTGTTAAGGGCCTGTCCCACTTGGTGATTTTTTTCGGCGTCATATCAGTGTAGCCAAACGATTTTGAACATTTCAAAATCCAGCAGCGACAACAAAAAAAACGTTGCGACACTTAAAAAAACACCGCGCGTCATACGTCATCACGCCGCGACGTTTCAGTGACCTGATACGTCAGTCAATGATGCCGGCAGACGCCGAAAAAATTGCCAAGTTGGACAGGCCCTTTAGTGTCCAAGGATCACTGGTCGTCGTGGACCCGGCGGGCTGAAGGGCCCTGTTTCCACGCTTCATCTCAAAACTAAACTAAAAAAAAAAAACTAAAAGCAGGTATGGTCATGGGGTTGAGCCAAACCTCTCGTTACTTGGCCACTAATATAACCAACACTGCGGGACCAATATAATATACAGTAGGTGGTCTCATTGGGAGCTCATTCTAATTCATCTCTAATCATACAGGATGGACACTGGACATCTGGCATCACTTTACGACACCCATGGAGATTGGTAAAGTCAATGCATCGAGCTGGTTCAGGCAGCTAAATAATGCAGAACACCAATTTTGAATTAAAATGAGAACACTCGTTGTGTCATCAGCCACGAGGTTTCCTAGAAGAGCAGTTACACTTCCAATTCTAGGTGACTTCATCTGACATTGAAGCCACCTGAATCTGTCAAGATCACAAGTTTCAACTAGTCTCAGCAGTGGCACAATACCATGACTCAACTGGTGCATGCACACAAGCGACTATTAATCATAGATACACACACACACACAAAATGCTGGAGTGACTCAGCGGGTCAGGCAGCATCTCTGGAGACAAGGAATGGGTGACGTTTCGGATCGAGGCCCTTCTTCAGACTGATGTGCGACTGATGATGTTCACATCAGTCAGGACTTGAAGGGCCGAGATGGCCTGTTTCCGTGCTGTTATGGTTATATGGTTATATGGAGAAGGATCTCGACTGGAAACGTCACCCATACCTTCTCTCCAGAGACGCTGCCTGTCCCGCTGAGTAACTCCAGCATTTTGTGTCTATCTTCGGTTCAAACCAGCATCTAAACTCCATACTCCAGCACTTTGTTTTTATAGGAGCACCTCTAACAGATTTTATGCCTCAGTAGTTGGAATAATCATTGTCTCATTCACTCCCTTTTGAACTTGCTCATTGTCTCCTTGTTAGATATAGATATAGATATATATATAATATATAGAGAAGATAGACACAAAATGCTGGGACAGACACCGTCAATTCTGAAGGTCATCCATTCCTTCTCTCCAGAGATGCTGCTTGTCCCGCTGAGTTACTCCAGCTTCTATCTTTGGTTGAAACCAGCATCAGCAGTTCCTTCCTACACATGCTGACATACCCCACAAGCCCGCACGTCTTTGGGACAAGTTAGGAAACTTGGGCACCTGGAGGAAACCCATGCAGTTACAGGGAAGAAACAATTTATTTGTTTATTGTCACGTGTACCGAGGTTACCGAAAACAAACTCCACACAGACAGCACCCGAGGTCAGGGTACAACCTAGGTCTCTGGCACTGTGATACAGCAGCTCCACCAGCTGATATGATATGTCTATCTATGATATTATATGCAGAAACACAACGGCTAGCAGTGAAGGAATCTGATAATGGGAACTATTATGGAAGATGTAAAGGACAGATGTGGAGTAGAATTAGATTGGGGAAGGGGGAAGGCCCCATCCTCGCCTAGGCCTATTCTGTGAGCTAGCACAGATAGAATGGATTAAAATCCTCTCCTTTTATATAATGAGACATAAATATATGTCATTTTAATTTAACTTAATTTAGAGAGATACAGCGTGGAAAACAGCCCCCCCCCCCCCCCGGCCCATTGAGTGCAAGCTGACCAACGATCACCCCTACACTAGTTCTATCCTACACACTAATTTGTAGAAGCCCAATTAACCTGCAAATTTGTACGTCTTTGAATTGTGGAGGAAACCAGAGCAACCAGACAAAACCCAGGCGGTCACGGGGAGAAAGTACAATCTCCGTTCAGACAGCACCCGTAGTCGGGATCGAACCCGGGTCTCTGGCAGTGGAAGGAAGCAACTCAACCACTGCACCACCGTGCTGCTCTTTTGAAATATAATTATTGAAAATATGGCAAAAGCCCTCTAATTTCACAGAAGCCAAGCCTTCAAAAAGCACCAGTTGGCCCTCAGTTAAAGACATAATAGATCGCACAGACCAGAATTACCCCGTTAACGGCAAATGCTCTCCGTCCTGGCTCACCACTCCCTTTGGGAAGAACAAAAGCGGGAAGAGACAGAGACTTTAAGACTTTTGCCTCCATCACAGTGAGGAGGTGCCTGGTGAACTCACTGTGGTGGATGTTAATTTGTGTTTATTGTGTGTTTTTGTTATTTATTATTATATGTATGACTGCAGGCAACGAAATTTCGTTCAGACCGAAAAGTCTGAATGACAAATAAAGGAATCTCTAATCTAATCTCTAATCATAACAGCGGAGATATTGCTAAGACATTCATTTCCAGTAATTCCAACGTGACGGTCTTTGCTGGGGGAATGGAGATCAACGGATTAAAGAGCCTGTCCCACTTTCACGACCTAATTCACGACCTCTGCCGAGTTTGCCCTTGACACATACTCGCAGCATGGTCGTCGCGAGGTCGTAGCAGGCCGTGATGCTAGTCAATAGACAATAGGTGCAGGAGTAGGCCATTCGGCCCTTCGAGCCAGCACCGCCATTCAATGTGATCATAGCTGATCATCCCCAATCAGTACCCCATATCCCCTGACTCCGTTATTTTTAAGAGCCCTATCTAGCTCTCTCTTGAAAGCATCCCGAGAACCTGCCTCCACCGCCCTCTGAGGCAGAGAATCCCACAGACTCACCACTCGCTAGATAGTTTCGCTAGATAGTAGGTAGGGACAGTGGGAATCTCTTTCATCCATTCAGTCGTAGGTACTTGTGGCATCAAGTAGGTCGGGGCGTTTTTTCTAGCATGATGCAAAATGTCCACAAGTAAAAAAGGTCTTGAATTAGGTGGTGAAAGTGGGACAGGCCCTTTAGGGTAAAAGACGGGTCTGCTTTTCAGCGATTTTCCTTTAGAAAGAAAACTCGACTCATTCACCCTCCCCTATTTATCATTTCCATCAATGACAGTATTCATTAGACTGATTCAGAAGGCTCTGGGCTCAAATTTCAATTTGAATTGGCACTGAAACTGGGATTTACAATTATTAGACAAAGGTCAAGTTATTTAATGAATCCAAGTGGGTGTCTCAGGAACCCTATTCCACAAATCTCTTTTTGGCTGTGGAGCTATCCAGTTTAATATTAAATTTCACAGTCTCGCAGTTCTTTTTAGAGAATAATATTTGAAAGGCATTTTCACAGCCAAATACTTCTGAAGTGCACTCACTATTACATTGCTTCTAATTTGTTCCGATTTTTTTCAGAACCCGCAAATTGAAACATGATACGGGCCAGAGAGTCTACATCAGTGAGGTTGCTTGATATTGGACAGATGCAGCAAGGATTACTTTGAAATTCCTGCATCTCGAACAGCACAGCGTCCCTTGGTAATGCCATGAACTGGCAGATGTATTCATTGGAGTAAAACATCTCTTGATTCAAAACATCCCATATAATAGCAATAGATTTTGTGCCTGTTGTCATTGAATCTCAACAAGGTTTAGAAATAAAGAAACAAGGAACTGCAGATGCTGGAATCTTGAGCAAAATACAAAGTGCTGGAGTAACTCAGTCAGTTATCGGGCAACTGAACCATCCTATCAACAACTAGAGAGCAGTCCCGAGCTACTATAGTATCTACCTCACTGGAAGGTAGACAAAAGTGTTGGAGAAACTCAGCTGGTGCAGCAGCATTTATGGAGCGAAGGAAACCCTTCTTCAGACTGAAGAAGGGTTTCGGCCCGAAAAGTTGCCTATTTCCTTCGCTCCATAGATGCTGCTGCACCCGCTGAGTTTCTCCAGCACTTTTGTCTACCTTCGATTTTCCAGCATCTGCAGTTCCTTCTTAAACACTTTGTCTACCTCACTGGAGACCCCCGGACTATCTTTAATTGGACCTTATCTTGCACGAAACCTTATTCACTTTATCTGTACACTGTGGATGGCTCGATTGTAATCACGTATAGTTTTTCCGCTAACTAGTTAGCTAGCATGCAACAAAGGCTGTTCACTGTACCTCGGTACACGTGCCAATAAACTAAACTAAACTAGGTCGAGCAGCATTGCTGCCCACAACACCTCCCAGGACTCCACCATTCACTGTGAACTTCCTGCCCTGGAATAAATTCCCAAAATGGAACACCTTGCACTTATCTGCATTAAACTCAATTAGCCATTCCTCAGCTCAAGTGGAGTCAAAGAGTGACACAGTGTGGAAACAGGCCCTTCGGCCCAATTTGCCCATACCAGCCAACATGTCCCAGCTACACTTTCACTTGCCAACATTTGGTCCATATCCCTCCAAATCTGTCCTATCCATGTACCTGTCTATCTGCTTCTTAAATGTTGGGATAGTCCCTGCCTCAATTACGGCCTCTGGCAGCTTGTTCCATACATCCACCCTCCTTGGTGTGAAAATGTTTCACACAGATTCCTATTAAATCTTTTCCCCTTCACTTAAACCTATGTCCTCTGGTCCTCGATTCATCGACTCTGGGCAAGAGACTCTGTGCATCTACCCGACCTATTCCTCTCATGGTCTTTAACGCCACTATAAGATCACCCCTCATCCTCCTGCGCTCCAAGGAATAGAGAGTCCCAGCCTACTCAACCTCTGCCAAAATCTGACAACATCTTTCCTATCATGCCCAGCTGATCAAGAGCATTTTGTAATTTTTGATCAATCATCTTCACCGTCTACGATACCAACTACTTAAGTGTCACCTGCAAACTTACTAATCATGCCTTGAGCATTCCCATCCAAAATGTTGATGTAAATCACAAACCACAATGGGTCCAGAACGAATCTTGCTCTGTTAGAGATAATATTACAATCATACTGCATGTCCAGAATTTAATCCTCAATCTTGGTCATTCAAGACAAATTTACTAACCAACTTACATAAGAGGCATAGATGGGATAGATAGTCAGAACCTTTTTCCCCAGGTTGGAAAAACACTAGAGGCCATAACTATAAGGCGAGAGGGGGAATGTTTAATGAAGATGTGCGGGGCAAGATTCTTTTTACACACAGAGAGTGGTGGGGACCTGGAACACATTGCCTGGGGTGGTGATAGGGGCAAATAAGATAATGCTAAACGGCACTATCTTATTTGCCCCCATCACCACCCCAGAAGCTTTAAGATGGGTGCATGGAATAGGGGGATATGGATCTTGCACAGGCAAATTAGATCAGTTGGAATCATGTTCGGCACAGACATTGTGGGCTGAAGGGCCCATTCCTGTGCTGTACAAGCAGCGAGGAGAAAATAGCAGAAATGGGAAAAGCTACCTTGCCGGAGATGCGATTGTTTTCCGGATTGTATCTCTGGTCGCTCTGCGGCCTAACATCATGGAGCTGGAGGCGTTGCTCGAGACTGACTTTGAGCCCCACCGTGGGGACGTGAACTTACCATCGGAGCCTGCGATCCCTTGCCTGGGATCGACTGCGGATTTCACCATCGAGGAGCTTGCAGTCTCGGGTAGAGACTGATGTCGGGAAGCTCCAAAGTCGCAGGAGGTTTGACCAGCTCCGACCCGGGGTCCGATCGCCCAGCGCGGGGAAGCTGGGATCCCCCCCCGATGCGGGAGCTTTATCTCCCTGACGCGGAGGGCTCGACAACTGGCTGCGGGAGCTAAGATTGCCCAGACAACGGAAGGTTCGAGTGCCCCGACCGCGGGGGAACAAAGAAGGGAAGAGATTGAACTATTATTACCGCCTTCCATCACAGTGAGGAATGTGGAGGAGTCACTGTGGTGGATGTTTATGTTAAAATGTATTTTGTGACTTTTTATTGGTATGACTGTATGGCAAATCAAATTCCTCGTATGTTGCAAAACATACTTGGCTAATAAAGTATGATTATGATTAGTTATAACTCCAATAGATATTCAGGGCAGCTCAGATATTTAGGACATCTGGGGTGAGAATATTGCGAAAATTTGCGTCTGGTAGCAGATGTGCATTATCTGTCCAGTGATGTAATCCATTGCCAAGTCTATTGAGGAAGACAAGATTTTTTTTTTAATTCCCCCCCCCCCCCACCCCAAAAAATATCAACTTGGATCATTTCATCAAGGGATGTCATGAGATCAAAGCAGTAACAAGCAAATTCAGTTGGTATCAATTCAAAATTTATCATAAAGATAAATTCAGGTCAGATGTCAGGAACTTTTCCCAAGCATTAATCGCTTTACGTTTGGTGCAGACTTCTGCACCAGATAGCAGAAGTCATAGCTGCTGTGATGGAAATTACTTACTATATTTTTTTCTACCCTGCTTATCTAAATTTGATTTCCATAAATCATAAACCAGCCAATTTTCAGAGCATACAGATTAGGAGAAATGGGACTAAGTCACGATAGGTTTGAGCAAATTGACTTTTTGGAGTTTGCAATGATCACAGAAATGTTTATGAATAAATGACGGGGGTGTCTCAGGACAACATATGGGACAGCCATGCAGAATCCACACTCTATTTTTAAAATAACTGATAATTCTTGCAGCCGAAACATAAAAAAGAACTACAGACGGTTACATTCTTTAATATATCCAGTATGATCTTCTCTGTGAATGTAGCAGCATAGAAAGCTTATCTTACTGAGACTGGAAAGGTCACGGACAGTTTGCATCCCTGCTTACAATTTCTACACTTGCATAAATCATCTGATGATGCCCACACCTCTTCTCTTACCAGCGTCCAGGTGAAGCAGAGATTCGTGTGCACCTTTAGACTTTAGAGATACAGCACGGAGACAGGCACTTCGACCCAGCGAGTCGACGCCTACCAGCGTTCCCCCGTACACCGGCTATATCCTACGCACTGGGGACAATTCACAATCTTACCAAAGCCAAATTAACCTGCAAACTTGTACGTCTTTGGGGCGTGGGAGGAGACTGGAGCACACGGAGAAAACCCACATGGTCACAGGGAAAACCTACAAACTCCGTACGAGCAGCGTCCATAGTCAGGATCAAACCCGGATCTCTGGTACTGTAAGGCAGCAACTCTACCGCTGCGCCACTGTGTCGCCCTGCCTTCTTCCAATGTGATCTATTGCATTCAGTGCTGGCAATAGACAATAGGTGTAGGAGTAGGCCATTTGGCCCTTCGAGCCAGCACCGCCATTCAATATGATCATGGCTGATCATCCCCAATCAGTACCCCGTTCCTGCCTTCTCCCCATATCCCGACTCTGCTATTCTTAAGAGCCCTATCTAGCTCTCTCTTGAAAGCATCCAGAGAACCTGCCTCCACCACCCTCTGAGGCAGAGAATTCCACAGACTCACCACTCACTATGAGAAAAAGAGTTTCCTCGTCTCCGTTCTAAATGGCTTACTCCTTATTTTTAAACTGTGGCCCCTGGATCTGGACTCCCCCAACAATGGGAACATGTTTCCTGCCTCTAGCGTGTCCAAACCCTTAACAATCTTATATGTTTCAATGAGATTCCCTCTCGTCCTTCTAAACTCCAGAGTGTACAAGCCCAGCTGCTCCATTCTCTCAGCATATGACAGTCCCGCTATCCCGGGAATTAACCTTGTAAACCTACGCTGCACTCCCTCAATAGCAAGAATGTCCTTCCTCAAATTAGGGGACCAAAACTGCACACAATAGTCCAGGTGTGGTCTCACTAGGGCTCTGTACAACTGCAGAAGGACCTCTTTGCTCCTATATTCGATTCCTCTTGGTATAAAGGCCAACATGCCATTCGCTTTCTTCACTGTCTGCTGTACCTGCATGCTTACTTTCATAGACGGATGAACAAGGACCCCCAGATCCCATTGTACTTCCCCTTTTCCCAACTTGACGTCATTTAGATAATAATCTGCCTTCCTGTTTTTGCTACCAAAGTGGATAACCCCACATTTATCCGCATTATCCGCCGAAAGGGGGCACCTTCCTGTACGGGTATGGCTGCCCAGCCTGCAGCTGTCCGTTTTTTCTCTCTTTGTTTTATTTTTAGTTAGTTGAGTTTTTTTGTTTTCGGAGTTCTAGCCTTTTTTATGTGGGGGAGGGGGGAGGGGGGGGGAGGGGGAAACTGTTTTCTAGGGTCCCTACCTGGTCGGAGAGGCAGCCTTTCTCCGGGCAGCACCGTCGACCCGTCCTCGCGGCCTACCAGCGGGCCTGAAGCGGCGTTTCCTGTTGGGGACAGCCCAGAACCTCGGCTTCGGCGGCGGCACAGCGCTGGAACGCTATCGCGGAGCGGGTGATGCCTTGCCGGGTCGCCGCGCTGGAGCTCCGGAATGCTGAGTCCGCAGGTGAACATCGTGGAGCTGCGGGTCTGTGGAGTGGCCAGCTGCGGGCGGCAGCGCTGAACTTTACACCAGGAGCCTGGGATCTCGCGACGAGATCGCCAGTGGTGGAGCTCCGTCGAGCGTGGCCTGTTGGCTTCAGAAGCCGCGGTCTCCAGTTAGGAAGCGGCCGCTCCAGGTGTCCCAAGCCGCTGAGAGGATTCTCCCAACGCCGGAGCACCATCACCCGGCAAAGAAGGGCCTGAAACATCGGGCCCCGTAGCGGCAACTGCGGAGGCCTCAATAGGCCCGACTATGGGTGGACAAGGGGATGGGGACTGGACTTTGTGCCTTCCCTCATAATGGGAACCATTGTGGGGGGATGTTTTTTATGTTTATTGTTAAATTCTTTAATGTTGTGTCTTATCTTTATCTGTGTGCTGCATGGCAAGACAAATTTTACTACACCAATTGGTGTACGTGACAAATAAATGTCCTTTCTCCATTAAACTTCATCTGCCATGCATCCGCCCACTCCCCCAACCTGTCCAAGTCACCATGCATTCTCATAGCATCCTCCTCACAGTTCACACTGCCACCCAGCTTTGTGTCATCTGCAAACTTGCTAATGTTACTTTGAATCCCTTCATCCAAATCATTGATGTATATTGTAAATAGCTGCGGTCCCAGCACCGAGCCTTGCCGTACCCCACTAGTCACTGCCTGCCATTCTGAAAGGAACCCGTCAATCCCTACTCTTTGTTTCCTGTCGGCCAACTACTTCTCTATCCATGTCAGCACTCTACCCCCAATACCATGTGCCCTAATTTTGCCCACTAATCTCCTATGTGGGACCTTATCAAATGCTTTCTGAAAGTCCAGGTACACTACATCCACTGGCTCCGCCTTGTCCATTTTCAGACTTCAGACCAAAACTTGGTGGCACAGCGGTAGAGTTGCTGCCTTACAGCGCCCGAGACCCAGGTTCGATCCAGACTACGGGTGCTGTCTGTACGGAGTTTGTATGTTCTCCCCGTGGGTTTTCTCCGAGATCTTCGGTTTCCTTCCACACTCCAAAGACCTACAGGTTTGTTGGTAAATTGGCTTGGTAAATATGAAAATTGTCCCTAGTGTGTGTGTGTGTAGGAGAGTGTTAATGTGGGGGGAATGATCGCTGGTTGGCGTGGACCTGATGAGTCTAAGGTCCTGTTTCCGCGCTGTATCTCTAAACTAAACTAAAAATGTATTCTTGAAGAAGGAAACTCTGACAATGCAACATTCTGGGCATTCAGAACGCTGGCAATTGGGAAGCACTTGATGAATGAATGACATTGTGAGTGCAGTTCAGTTACTTTAAATGCCCCTGGTTCAAACTCACTAATATTGTATGTTTTGACTGAAATGACAAATACTCAACATTGACCAAATGCCAACTACTGCGCATCCTGCTGCAGATTATCTGGTGCAGATTATTGTAAGAAGACTTAATTCAATAAGAAACAAGCTGCATGAAGAGAAAATCCAATATACGGTGGGATACATAAAGTGGGATTTTTACAGAGATCACTGAGTAAGAGGATTATTTATATGCGGAGCTGCAGAATATGGAATCAGTTAAGGCAGAACAGAACCAATGGCAACAAAATAAGGAACATTTACCCTTGTTGCCCGCATACCCCCACCACAAATTAATTAAACAAAGGTCATAAAATAGCAAATAGCTGGTCTCTCAAGCCTGTTCTGCCGTTCAATAGGATCAAGTCTGATCTGATCTGATCAACGCTTCTTTTCAAAAATCTCATAAACTTCAGTATCACTATACAGTAAACCCTCGCTATAACGGATCACAGAGAGAGGTAGGGGAGGGGGCAGATTATGTCCGTTATTTCCAATTGTCTGCTATAACCGAATAAGGGGGTGAATCTGTATCGTACTACTGGAGAAACAGCCAATAAACATACACTGCACGATAAACAGGAAAGGTAAAAAAATACACAATACCTTGCGGCGGCACAGTGGCGCAGCGTAGAGTTGCTGCCTCCCAGCGCTAGAGACACGGGTTCATTCCGGACTACAGGTGCTATCTCTATGGGGTTTGTGCGTTCTCCCTGCAACCGCTTGTGTCTCCTCCGGGTGCTCCGGTTTCCTCCCACATCACAAAGATGTGCGAGTTTGTAGTTTGTGTGACCAGGGGCCACAGTTTAAGAATAAGGGGTAAGATATTTAGAACAGAGACGAAGCACTTTTTCTCAGAGAGTTGTGAGTCTGTGGAATTCTCTGCCTCAGAGGGCGGTGGAGGCCAGTTCTCAGGATACTTTCAAGAGAGAGCTAGATAGGGCTCTTAAAAATAGGGGATACGGGGAGAAGGCAGGAATGGGGTACGGATTGGGGATGATCAGCCATGATCACATTGAATGGCGGTGCTGGCTCGAAGGGCAGAATGCCCTACTCCTGCACCTATTGTCTATTTAATTAGCTTCTATAAATTGTTCCTAGTGTATAGGATAGAACTAGTGTGTGGGTAATCGCTGGTCGGCGCGGCCTCGGCGGGCTGAAGGGTCAGTTTCCATGCTTTATTTCTAAACCAAACTAAACAGTTCACAAAACACTTAAAATGTGTAATTCTCCAAAGTCTAAAAAAAAACCTGTTTCTATTTGTAGTATGCACAATAGAAGAAACAGCAACATAATGCACAAAGGTAGACAAAAGTGCTGGAGAAACTCAACGGGTGAGGCAGCATCTTTGGAGCGAAGGAAATAGGCAACGTTTCGGGCCAAAACCCTTCTTCAGACTGATAGATGCTGCCTCACCCGCTGAGTTTCTCCTGCACTTTTGTCTACCTTAGGTTTTCCAGCATCTGCAGTTCCTTCTTAAACATAATGCACAATATTTTAAAAACTAAACTAATCTGGAGCATCTCTCCAACCACACGGTTGGTGGTCATTCCGTAAAACAATGAACTCAGTCTTCCACAGATTCAGTCCACTATAACTGAAATCGGTTATAAAGAGATCCGTAATACCAAATGTTTACTGTAATCCTAGTTCATTTTCCAGTTCGAATGGACTCAATGAGTCAGCATTAACAGAGCACAGAATTCCAAAGATTCGCAACTGTCTAGGCAAAAAGGTCGCTCCTTATCTCGGTCTTAGATGAGTGTCGTGTTGTTCTAGAGAACACATCCTCACAGGATCGACCCTGCCAAGGCCTTTTACTCTTTCACCATACCGACTGGAGTTGATGAGAGAATTCTGCTCAATCTTTCCTCATTGGTCATCCAACTTATCGCCATGTTTAAGAAGGAACTGCAGATGCTGGAAAATCAGAGGTAGACAAAAATGCTGGGGAAACTTTGGAAGGAAATGGGCGACGTTTCGGGTCGAAACCCTTCTTCAGACCAGTCTGTAGAAGGGTTTCGACCTGAAACGTTGTCTATTTCCTTTGCTCCAAAGATGCTGCCTCACCCGCTTATCACCATAATCAGTTAACGATAACAGTTTGGGGAGGGGGGTGGGGGGATGGAGGATGATGTGATATGCTTTGTCACAATGTAGTGTCAACAGTGTTTTATTGTCATCTGTCCCAAAACTGAAGAAAGAAAGATGGTACACAAACAAACAAACCTCCCTCCCCATCTTTCCTCATTTCCCTTTACTTGCACCTCCTCCAGCGTGATTATCAAGTTTTCACTGCCTTTTCTTAAATAGCACCAACATTCCTTTAATCTGAATTCTCTTCATCTCCATCCTACCGTAGATATTCCCCTTACTCTAGAGGACACAAAGTGCTGGAGTAACTAACTCTTGTCCCTTTACTCATCTCCAGGCTTGCAATTTCATGCATTTGTCTTCTCACTTTTCCAGTTCTGCCAAAAAGGCCTGAAATGTTAACTTCCTCTTACCAAAGCTGCTGCCTCACCTTACAAGCATTAATGCTTTTATTTCATATTTCCAGTAATTTTTCCCCAGCAATATATACAGACACACTTCATGGTAATTTGGCATTTTCAATTTTAGAACACGAGGTATAATTTATATGGTATTTGCATAATGTGCATTTGATTACCGTCGTATGATTGCCAGGCCTAGCTAAAGAAATTAGACCTATATTTATGCAAGGAATTTCACATCCTCAGGGCATACAATTTATTTTTAAAGTATTTCACTATGAAGCAGGACAAAGCAAGGTGCCATACAAATGAAGAGGAAAATTGAAGATAGCCACAAAAAGCTGGAGTAACTCAGCAGGTCAGACAGCATCTCTGGAGAAAAATAAAGAAATATATAAGGAACTGCAGATGCTGGTTTAAACCGAAGATAGACACAAAAAGCTGGAGTAACTCAGTGGGTTCTCCAGCATCTCTGGAGAGAAGGAATAGGTGACATCTTGTGTCTGAAGAAGGGTCTCGACCTGAAAGGTCACCTATTCAATAGACAATAGGTGCAGGAGCAGGCCATTCGGCCCTTCGAGCCAGCACCGCCATTCAATGTGATCATGGCTGATCATCCCCAATCAGTACACCGTTCCTGCCTTCTCCCCATATCCCCTGACTCCGCTATCTTTAAGAGCCCTATCTAGCTCTCTCTTGAAAGTATCCAGAGAACCGGCCTCCACCGCCCTCCGAGGCAGAGAATTCCGCAGACTCACAACTCTCTGTGAGAAAAAGCGTTTCCTCGTCTCCGTTCTAAATGGCTTACTCCTTATTCTTAAACTGTGGCCCTTGGTTCTGGACTCCTCCAACATCGGGAACATGTTTCCTGCCTCTAGCGTGTCCAAACCCTTAACAATCTTATATGTTTCAATAAGATCCAACACAAGAGAAAAATTGAGGGGATTTCTGTGATCATTTGTTTCCAGCAATGCAGCAATAGGTAAAAGAGGACGGGTGGGGGCTGTTGGGCAAAGGGGAGTGGGATAGAGAGAGAGAAATGGGTGCACACTTACTTTCCTGTGCCCACTCTCCTCCCTGTGTGCACCCATTTCTACCACTATTTCATTCCTCCCATATTTCCCACTTCCCTTCGCCCCCCCCCCCCCCATCCACTGCCACCGAGATCCCCCTCTGTGGCTTTATATTTCATTTTTCTTTCTTTTACCTCCTTATCACTGACCCCATCCTTCTGCCAAACAGCCCCCTCACCTGTATCCACCCATCACTTGCTAGGCATTGTCCTGCCCCCACCTCTTTCCCTGATACTTTACCTACTATCAGTTTAATAAGGCGAATGAAGCATTTGTAATAAGGCGAATGAATTAAATGTGCAGTTAGTAGTTAAGGAATATGATATAGTTGGAATTAAGGAGACATGGCACCAGGGTGACCAAGGCTGGGAGCTAAACATGCAGGGGTATTCAATATTCAGTAAGGATAGACAGAAAGGAAGAGGTGGGGTGGCATTGTTGGTTAAAGAGGAGATTAATGCAATAGCAAGGAGAGACATTAGCTTGGATGCTGTAGAATCAGTACGAGTAGAACTGCGAAATAACCAAGGGCAGAAAACGCTTGTTGGAGCTGTATACAGACCACCAAACAGCAGTAGGGAGGTTGGGGATAGCATCAAGCAGAAAATTAGGGATGCGTGTAGTAAAGGTACAGCAACTAATATGGGTGACTTTAAACAAAATAGATTGGGCCAACCAAATTGGTAGCAGCGCTGAGGAGGAGGATTTTCTGCAATGTATACGGAATGGTTTTTTAAACCACGATGTAGAAGAACCGACTAGAGGGCAGGCCATCCTAGTCTGGGTATTGTGTAATGAGGATCTTGTTGTACAAGGCCCGTGGGGAACAGTGACCATACTATGGTGGAATCCTGCATTAGGATGGAGAGTGACACGGTTAATTCAGAGACTAGGGCGCTGAACTTAAAGAAAGGAGATTTTGAAGGTACGAGACGGGTATTGGCTAGGAGAGACGGGCAAGTTATACTTAACAGGGCTCGAAATTAGCGGTTGCCCGGGTGCCACTGACCACTCAAAGCACTGCCGGGCAACGTAAACACCGAGTCATTTTGCCCGGCTTGGCAACCTTGGTATCCAGATTTTACTTCTAGTCAATCATATACATCACAAATTTGGTCAGGAGATATTTCAGTTGAAATTTTAACATTAATTCTGTAGTGGGAATGATGGAAACAGCGTTTATCAATAAAAAAAATTTAATCTGGTGCTTACTAACTGGGTATCTTCATTGCTGTTCACAAGACGTACAATTAATCTGAATGTCCGGTAATGTGGCGTCTTGACACCTTTAAATATATTACCAAAAGAACATTTGCTGCAGTTATGTCCTTTTGCCATCTCTTGTCAGCTAGTGTAATGTTTAACCTGTCAGATGGGTATAGTTGGTTTTAACAGCTATTATCATAAAATGCCTGTAGAAATGTCCTTGCAACCTGTATATTTTGTTGTGGATAAATTATGTGGGAAGCGAGAGTGTTTCTGTACCAATAGCAATAACGACCCATGCTATGGCCATGTTATGGTAATTTTCGGTCCTTCACAGAAAACATGCTTGCATCAATCAATCTGTAGTGTGCATGGTTAAGCATATATGTTACCATGGTCCAGGATTTATTGACACAGGTTGATCATATGCTGAATAATCCAACCACATTGTTGTTTGGAAGTGGAAAGAACTAATAGAAATTGCATTAATTGCAATGTGCAAATAGAGTTGAGATACTGTCTTATAATTTTGCTGCATGTCATTGTGGGATATATCATGTCTTGAATATGTTTAGTTTGTGACTTTATTTGAAGCAGAAATAATATGTGAATGCTTCATTGAGTATAATTCCGACTGGTAACTACGCACTTCGTCCGAGCACATTATCGCACGCGTCATGCAAGCCATCTTAAATGACCACCTAAACTGTCAGTTGGCAACCTAAAAAGCTACCAAGGTTGCCCTGCTGGCAACAGGGAAAAAATGTTAAGCGAGAGCCCTGCTTAAAGGGTTGACGGTGGAGATGCAATGGCAAAGATTTAAAGACCGCATGGATAAACTCCAGAAATTGTTCATCCCTGCCTGGCAAAAAAAATAAAACGGGGAAGGTGTCTCAACCGTGGCTAACGAGGGAAATCAAGGATAGTGTTAAATCCAAGTGTAGATGGATTATGTCAGAAAATGGACCAGTGCACGCTGAATTCATTGAACCGCAGTGAAGGTTGCTCATTATTATTATGCAACTCAGCCACAATACCGTGGATCGGGAGTTAAGTATAAACCCGACAGGCTGCAGAGGAGAGATTGCTGTCCCCAAAGGACATTAGTGAAGCAGTTGGGTATTTAAATGTCAATCCACTGGTTTAATGGTCATCATTACTTTTGTTCTCCAGATTATTTAAATCATTAATTATCTATCGTGGAGACACAAGGAACAACAGAGGCTGGAATCTTGAACACAACACAAAGTGCTGCAGGAACTCAGCAGGTCAGGCCCCAGCTCCCCGACGCTGCCTGACCCGCTGAGATCCTCCAGCACTTTGTGTTTTAATTATATGTCAAGATGGAATTTGAACTCATGGCTACACCTCCAAGGCTCGGAATTACTTGCTCAGTGACGAAGCCACTGTCAACACTAAACCTCACAAAAAGTCTGCTACCACTCTTAATCAAACATCTCACATGGCGTGGCACAGCGGTAGAGCTACTGCCTCACAGCGCCAGAGACCCGGGTTCGATCCAGACTATGGGCACATGTCTGTACAGAGTTTGTACCTTTTCCCCGTGACCTGCGTGGGTTTTCTCCGAGATTTTTAGTTTCCTCTCATACTCCAAAGACATAGAGGTTTGTAGGTTAATTGGCTTGGTATAATTGTAAATTGTCCCCAGTGTTAATGTGCGGGGATCGCTGGTCGGTGCAGACTCGGTGGGCTGAAGGGCCTGTTCCCGCGCTGTATCTCTAAACTAAACTAAATCACACGTAAATCAATGCTAACTGCCCATGATATGTCAACTGATGCCTGTAGAATGCAATCAAAAGGAATCAAAAAGCCCTAAAGGGGAGAAAGCAAGCTAAGAATCAGCATTCGAGGCACTTGACTAAGGGAGAGAATGGTCTTGAATCTGTGAGAAACATTCACTAGCAATCAGTCTGAAGAAGGGTACACAAAAATGCTGGAGATACTCAGCGGGTGCAGCAGCATCTATGGAGCGAAGGAAATAGGCAACGTTTTGGGCCGAAACCCTTAGGTCACCTATTCCTTCGCTCCATAGATGCTGCCTCACCCTCTGAGTTTCTCCAGCATTTTTGTCTACCTTTGATTTTTCCAGCATCTGCAGTTCTTTCTTAAACACGACCAAAATGGGATAAACGTCATTCTTTTCTTTAAAAAGGCAATGTGTGAGAACGGGGAGAGAAACACTTACGTTATTGTAACACCTTAGCACGCTGTCAAAATGTCTGAGAGTACTTCACACTTTCAGTGTTAACAGCTAAGTCAGCGTGTAGCATTCCATAAAATAGCAACGATGGCAAAAGCTGGAAACAAGGAACTGCAGACGCTGGTTTGCAAAAAAAAGACACAAAGTGCAGGAGCGGGTCAGCCAGCATACCTGGATAGTGTGGATAGGCGATGTTTCAGGTGACGTTGTGGCCCGGAAGGTCACCTTTCCATGCTCTCCATAGATACTGCCCGATGTGCTGAGTTACTCCAGCACTTGTGTGACTTTTTTTTTTGAGATGGGGTTGACAGATGGGGAGACGGAAGGGTGGAAATAGCAAAAGTGGGTGAGAGGTGATCGGTGGAGGCAAAGGAGTGCAGATGATGAAATCTGATATGAAAGGAAGGTGAACAAAGGATGGGGGGTGAGAAAGAGGGGAGGATGGAAAGGTTTGAAACAAACCTGATCCTCAATCCCATTTGCTTTTACTTTCCTTTGAATGCCTCATTATGCTCAAATTATCAGCAGTTCTATATTTTTCATCAATTTGCTAAGATACAGGACGCCATCTCACTCATTGAGTCAAGACTAACTCCTGGTAGAGCAATTTTTTTTTTTTAAAGAGTAAACTTTTCTACTTTCTTAACTTTTGATGCATTGGCTAGACACAAAATGCTGGAGTAACTCAGCGGGACAGGCAGCATCTCTCGAGAGAAGGAATGGGCGACGTTTCGGGTCGAGACACTTCCTCAGACTTTCTACCTTCGATTTTACCAGCATCTGCAGTTCTTTCTCACATCATTGGCTCTGCAGGAGAGCAGTATTCCATTAACTTTATGAAACAGACTCTGAAGAGATGTCTCAGCCTTTCATTTTCATTGGAAAGGGTGTTTACACTTTGAACAGAGAACATAGAACAGAACAGCACAGGAACAGGCCCTTCAGCCCACAAGGTCAGTGCCGGTACACGATGCAGAATTTAATTAATCTCCTCTGTCGACATGTGATCCATATCCCTCCATTCCTTGCATAACCTTGTGCCTTTCCGAAAGCCTATCGAACACTCAATGTTTCTCATGCAAGACTACCTCACTGCCTGAACCTCCTTGCCCATCCACTGGCTCTGCCTTGCCCCCAATGTAACAGCACCATTAATAAAAGGCTTAAGTGAGCCAGACTGTTTTCCTAGCAGACATCAGGAGTAGTTTAACACTCCCGTAAGTACATCTGAGAAACATCGGGTGCTACAATAATAAATATCCAACCTGCATTATGACTACAAAAAAGTTTTGAGTTATGCAACACTGGGTCCACTGTAGGTAATGGCAGAGGTGGGAGCAATTTGTGGGCATGACAAATTAAGGCATCACACAAGATTAAAGCGTATTGATTCAAGTATGATTCCTCCAGATTTACCACTGCCAATGCAGTCAATCTTTCCCGTCACAATCTTTCCCTTCATAAGGAACCTTGTTGGTTTTTTTTAATGCAAAAGGAAACATAAAATGGAAGAAACGGCAAATGATGGCAAAAACTTGCTACAAAGGACAAAGCTACTTTTTTAGTGAGGTGTGCTGTACATTCCTAGAATCGGTTTGGAAGCAAAATATTGGTACAGACATCTGGCATAGAAGGAGCAGACAAAACCAACCCCATCCACAAAAAAACGAGTGCGCCGCACCGTGGCGCAGAGGTAGAGTTCATGCCTTACAGCGCCAGAGACCTGGGTTTGATCCCAACTACGCGTGATGTCTGTACCGAGTTTGCACGTCCTCCCAGGACACCAAGAGTCAGCAGCCTGTCAGAGGGCCCCGATCTAAAACTGTGGCTGTGCAGAGAACATGGCAGAAATGTCGTGCACAGCAAGCTCTCAGAATCAGTAAATGGAGACGGCTTTAAGTCTACCTGGTCTCTGGCATTTTGATTTTTGCACCAAATCAAAATCCCGCTTCCAGAAATGGATAAGATTAGTCAATTGTGAAACTATTTTTTGTTCAAAACACCTGAGCATTTAGGCATACGTAATAGCAAGGTTTCATTTTTTGCCTATTATCAGGCTTAGAGATCCAAGCCGAAATGGCATCTGGTTCGCTACAAATGGACACCATCTACATTTCATGCTGCCTTAGCAATGCCACCAGCATAATCAAGGACCAGTCTCACCCTGGTCACTCCCTCTTCTCCCCTCTCCCATCAGGCAAAGGTACAAAAGTTTAAATACATACCTCCAGATTCAGGGAAAGATTCTTCCCAGCTGTTTTGAGGCACATGAACCGTCCGCGGACTAACTAGAGTGGTCCTGACTCTCCATCTACTACATTGGAAACCTTCAAACTATCTTTAATCAGACTTTGCATCGCTCTAAACATTATTCCCTTTACAGTGTGTATGTATACTGTGGATGGCTTGATCGTAATCATGTATAGTCTATTTTGCTGACTGGATAGCACGCAACAAAGGGCTTTTCACGGTACAGGTGACAATAATAAACTGATTTTAGATGATCAGCCATCGGTCATCGACCAGACTTATGGAAAGAGCAGCCATTTAAAATTCCTGCAAGTGCAGCTTTTATGTCTGTGCAATTCATTTCTTTTATTGCCTCAAATCTCCACCATAAACAAGGTGGACAAATGGTTTTGCCTCTTCCTCTTTTGAAAGGAAGATAACATTTTTTTCTTTTTTTTAATATCCCTTAATTTCCCCAGATTTGGAGCCGAGAAGGCGGGCGCTGCTCTCATTAAAACCTAATGAATTATTAAAGCTCACGCATCAAACAGCTGGGGCACACCAGAAACGGGAGAGAATGCGGAGCAGGCAACTGAAGCTGCTGATGCTCAGAAGATCGCCGAGGTGACAGGAATGAAATCTGCAAACTGTCCTTTGCAGTCGATGCTTGTCCATTCAATACACAAAAAAATCCTCAAGAAGATCAAATAACGAGGGCTTTGTGCGTTTAAAAATCCCAGAAGAATGGCTAGGAGCAGTAATTTCTGCATATGGAGTTGACATTATCCACAGGGAAGCTTTTCCCTAGAGAATCAGTGGAATATTAAAGTGAATGAATGAATGAATAAGTTTATTGGCCAAGTATTCACATATAAGAAATTTGCCTTGGTGCTCCGCCCGCAAGTGACAACATGACATACAGGGACAGTTAGGAATGACACATAAAACATTAACAATAAAACATTATTGATTAAACATGTGAATTATATAAAATACCAGAGCAAAAGGAGGCTACAGATTTTTGGTTGTTGAGTAGAGCTACTACTCGTGGAAAAAAAGCTGTTTTTATGTCTGGCTGTGGCAGCTTTGACAGTCCGGAGTCGCCTTCCAGAGGGAAGTGATTCAAAGAGTTTGTGGCCAGGGTGAGAGGGGTGAGAGATGATCTTACCCGCTCGTTTCCTGGCCCTTGCAGTGTACAGTTCATCAATGGAGGGAAGGTTGCAGCCAATAACCTTCTCAGCTGATCCGCTGCAGCCTCCGGGTGTCGTGCTTGGTGGCTGAGCCAAACCAGACCATGATGGAGAAGGTGAGGACAGATTCACGATGGCCATATAGAATTGGACCATCATTGCCTGTGGCAGATTGTGCTTCCTCAGCTGCCGCAGGAAATGCATCCTCTGTTGTGCCTTTTGGACTGTGGAGTCGATGGTGGCCTCCCACTTAAGGTCCTTGGAGATGATGGTTCCCAGGAACTTAAAAGACTCCACAGATGTGACTGTGGTGTTGTTGATGGTGAGTGGGGTGAGGGGAGGGGGAGCACCCCTAAAGTCTACAATCAATTCCACTGTCTTAAGAACATTGAGCTCCAGGTTGTTGCGACGGCACCAGGACGCCTGCTGTGATACTTCCTGTCTGTAGGCAGATTCCTCCCCATCCTGGATCAGTCCAATCAGGGTTGTGTCGTCCGCAAACATGAGAAGCTTGACAGAGGAGTCAGTGGAGGTGCAGTCATTAGTGTAGAGTGAGTAGAGGAGAGGGGAGGGGAGAGTACGCTGCCAGGTGCTCCTATGCTGAGGGTTTGCGGGTCCGAGATGTGCTTTCCCAGCCTCACATGCTGCTTCCTGTCTGTCTGGAAGCTGGTGATCCACCGACAGAGGGGTTCAGGCACAGTCAACTCGGAAAGTTTGGAGTGTAGTAGCTCTGGCACAATGGTGCTGAATGCAGAGCTAAAATCAACAAACAAAATCCTCGCATAGGTCCCCTGGCGGTCTAGGTGCTGGAGGATGAAGTGCAGGCCCAGGTTGACTGCGTCATCCACAGATCGATTGGCCTGATGTGCCAACTGCAGAGGGTCCAGCAGGGGGTTCGTGATATTTTTCAGCTTGGCCAGCACAAGCCTTTCAAGGGTCTTCATGACCACAGAGGTCAGTGCGACAGGCCTGTAGTCATTAAGGCCAGTAATCCTTGCTATTTTGGGTATAGGGACAATAGTGGTACAGGGACAGGGGTACAGGGACAAAAGTGCAACGCCTGCCTGAAAGAATAGCAGTAAAAAAGTGGGATATAATAGGTATATTACTGTAATGTTTCCAAATTAAAATTACCCAACCACAAAAACTTCCTAAACACAAAGTGCTGGAGTAACCTAGTGGATCAGGCAGCATTTGTGAGAGGGAATGGGCACACAGAGAAGGTATTCGACAAAATAAATGGGTTTTGTCCTGCCCTTCCCATCTGCCCGATTTCCCACCCACCCTCCCAAACCACAATCAGCCTGAAGAAGATCCCGGCCTGAAACGTTACCCATCCATGTTCTCCACAGATGCTACCTGACCTGCTGAGTTATTCCAGCATTTTGTGCCTTTTTTGTTCCGACCCGAAATGTTACCTGTCCATTTCCCTCCACAGATGGTGCCTGACCCGCTGAGATACTCCCACTTGCTCAAGATTCTAGCATCTGTAGTTCCTCATGTCTCCACAAAAACTTACATTCATATAGCCTAACTTTAATACAGGAAATGTTTCCAAGGCAGTTACAAGAATAGACATATTAACATTTGACAATGAACGTGAAGATATTAGCACGCAACTAAGATCTTAGTCAAATACTTAGGCATTAAAATCAACTTAAAACATGAGAGCGTGTCAGAGGTTTAAAGAGGAAATTCCAGAGTTTGGATGTCAGCTGCTGAAGCCACTAATCGAGGAACAATGTAAATAAGGGTCGTTCGAGAGACAGAATTGGATGAGCATCGTGGTTTGGGATGTTCGCACAGCTGGAAGAAGTTACAGAGAAACGGAGATGATATCTGGGAGATAGTTCAACCAACTGCACTTTTTTTGTAGAATGTCAATCCCAATCTGGTAAGAATTAAAATGGAGATGGAATTAGCTAGCAACAAATAGGGAGCATTTCTCATTGCATCATTCTCTTGCACCTTTTATCATTGGAGTCGACAGGGTTGAGTAGCAGTGGTGGGGCAAGTGAGGTCCTGTGGGGAAAGTCATCTTCCACTTTACTTTAGAGATACAGCACGGAAACAGGCCCTTCAAACCACCGAGTGTGCGCTGACCAGCGATTACCCCGTACACTAACCTTGTCCTACATACTAGAGACAATTTACAACTTGTTCAAGAAGGAACTGCAGATGCTGGAAAATCGAAGGTAGACAAAAATGCTGGAGAAACTCAGCGGGTGCAGCAGCATCTATGGAGCGAAGGAATAGGCAACATTTCGGGCCGAAACCCTTCTTCTTGAAAACAATTTACAACTTTACTGAAGCCAATTAAACTACAAACCTGCACGTCGTTGGAGTGTGGGAGGAAACAAGAGAGCACCCGGACAAAGCCCACGCAGTCACAAGGAGAAGGTACAAACTCCGTACGAACAGCACCTGTCATCAGGATCAAACATTAAAAAAAAAAAAATAGGTGCACGAGTAGGCCATTCAGCTCTTCGATCCAGCACCGCCATTCAACATGATCATGGCTGATCATCTTTCTTCACTGCCTGCTATACCTGCATGCTTACTTTCAGTGACTGATGTACAAGCACACCCAGGTCTCGTTGCATCTCCCCTTTTCCGAATTTGACATAATTCAGATTACCTCAGGCGAGCGAGTTCCCCGATTGGCAGATTGTTGGACATAATACCAAGTAATCTGCCTATGAGGGAAGCCGCTCACCTGAGTTAATCTGTTGCTGGCCGTGATTTGTCTGCCTCCTTTCCGCTTCCATTCTCCCCCCCCCCGCTCTCCACTGCAATCAGTCTGAAGGGTCGTGACATGAAATGTCACCTATCTATTTCCTCCAGAGAGATGCTGCCTGACCTGCCAGCATTTTGTGTCTATCTTCAACCAGATAACCTGTTTTAGCCATGTTGGCCAAGGGATAAAAATGAACCAACACTCCAGGGACCGCCCTTCCAATTTCCTTTTACACACAGTGGCAACGAACCATATTATGTGGGGCTGTAAAATGGAGACACAAGGAACTGCAGATGCTGATTTACTAAAAAAAAGAAAGACATGTTGGAACATTGATCATATTTACTGGCAGAGCAAGCTTGAGGACTGAACAGTATCTCACTGCTCTTTTTTTCTTGTGTTTCCATACTTCCAGCCCAGCAGACTGATATTAAAGGGATCACCCATCAATTGAAGATTCAGGAGTGTTTTACTGTCATATGTACCAAAACGGAACACTGAAATTCTTACTTGCAGCGGCACAACCGATTTGTTAACACAGCACTCAATAGATATACTTGACAGCAAGTTTTGATGGTAAATATCAAAAGCCATCAAGAATTGCTGTCAAGCATCAAGTGCAAAGGATGATGCTGAGATGAGATAACAAGGAACTGCAGATGCTAGAATCTTGGGCAAGACACAAAGTGCTGGAGGCACGATGGCGCAGTGGTAGAGTTGCTGCCTGACAGCGCCAGAGACCCGGGTTCAATCCTGACCATGAATGCTGTCTGTCTGGAGTTTGAACGTTCTTTCTGTGACCACGTGTGTCTTCTAAGGGTGCTCCGGTTTCCTCCCACACTCCAAAGACTTACAGGTTTGTCGGTTAATTGGCTTCGGTAAAGAATCCAAATTGTCCCCGGTATTTAAAATAGCGCTAGTGTATGGGGATCGCTGGTCGGTGCAGACTCGGTGGACTGAAGTGACTTTTTTCCACGCTGTATCTGTAAACTAAACTAAGCAGGTCAGGCAGCATCTGTGGAGGGAATGGACAGACAATCTTTCAGGGCGGGACCCTCTTCGGAGTCATTATGTTGGGCGGAGAGAAAGGAGGAGAAGGGAGGCGAGGGTGGGACAAAGTCTGGCAAGTTATCGTGGATACAGGTGATGGAGGATGTTGATTGGACTATGTCCTAGAGTCATACAGCATAGAAACAAATGTGCGGAGTAAATGCTGAAATGAAGTTGCTTTAAAACGTATTCTGTGAAAGAGAAAGGTATCCAGTGCCCTGAGACCGAGGTATAGTATGTTACAGATCAAGTGTTGGTGAGTGGGATAAGTGTAGGCAGGTACAAAGATCACCATAAACATGTAGAAAAGAGGTAGTGCAGATGCTGGTTTACAAAAAAACAAAGTGCTGGAGCATTGATCAAATTAACTGGCAGAGGAAGGTTGAAGGATTGTATTTGGTTAATACACAAATGGACACAAAGTGCTGGAGCCTCGATCATATTAACTGGCAGATCAAGCTCGAGGATTGTATTAATACACAAAAGGACACAAAGTGCTGGTGTTACTCCAGTACTTTGTGTGGCTCTGGACATGGTGGGCCGATGTGTCACACACACCAGAGAAACAGGTTCCACAACCTCAGTCTGATGAAGGGTCCCGGCCCAAAATATCACCTATCCTTTTTCTCCAGAGGCCTGCTGCCTGACCCGCTGAGTTACTCCAGCACTTTGCGTCTATCTTTGGTATAAACCAGCATTTGCAGTTCTGTTTCTACTCTATAACTTTTCAGTCTGACTACATTTTCATGTATAATAACTTTTGATTCTGGGGGTATTATAAAAGCTGATTACAGTTTTTAGCATGCATGTGGCAGGGCTGCCAACTCCCACGCATTGAGCGTGAGAATCACGCATTTCGCCAAATTCTCATGCTCTCAGATTTTCACTTACTGTAACTGCAGGAAAAATGTTCCCAATGTTGGGGGAGTTCAGAACCAGAGGTCACAGTTTAAGAATAAAGGGTAGGCCAGTTAGGACTGAGATGAGGACAGACTTTCTTCATGCAGAGAGTTGTGAATCGGTGGAATTCTCTGCCACAGAAGGCAGTGGAGGCCAATGTTTTCAAGAGAGAGTTACATTTAGCCCTTGGATATCAAGGGATATGGGGACAAAACAGGAAAGAGGTACTGATTTTAGATGAACAGCCATGATCATATTGAATGGCAGTGCTGGCTCGAAGGGCCGAATGGCTTATTCCTGCACCTATTTTCTATGTTTCTATGCTTTAGTATATGGCAATATAACTCGACCACTTGATTTTGAAGCATTCATGCATGGTGCAGGTATAATGTAGTCATAGAGTGATATATTAAAAATACTTCAAACAAAAAACATTGAAATATTTCTACAATGCCCCTACCGTGGGAGGGAGGGGACACCCTCCTCCCACACCCTCCCCCCACTCGGTTGCTCCACTCCCTCTCCGGGTACCCCCAAGGCCAGTGATCACTCAGCCTTCCCACTTTCAAAAACGCTCCGTGGCCCCTGGTTCAGACGGAGAGTACTTCCAGATGTGAGCGGGGAACTGAGGCCAGTTGTCCGTGATGTCTGGATCCCAATGCTCAGCGCTTCATGTTTTGGAGTTGGCTAATGTTATTGATTTGCAATTAGCCCAATTTGTAATTAGTTGACAAAACCTTAATTTATTAATCTGGAATATCCAGGGGGATGGGATAAGTGCAATAATAAAATGACATAGAAAATAGGTGCAGGAGTAGGCCATTCGGCCCTTCGACATGCAAGGTGTTAGGCTGTCCACAACATACAGCCCCGATAACCCATTATTTCCTTCAGTTAAATATTGGGAAGGTAGCACTATTGTCATTTGCCACTCAACTATTATGTTTGTTTACCGTACTGACTATTTCTATACCCCCCCCCCCACCCAAATTCCTTTGACAGGTTGAATAGAAATGTCCCCAATCTCGTTGTTTTATTATTTGAACACGTAGATGAACATCCCCAAGGAGTGTAATCAGATGGAAATCGATTCAGATGCGACGTTTAAGAGCTTGTTCAACGAAGGGGCATATTTTTTTATTTTTTTTTTAATTTTTATTTATTAGAAGTACATTACATTACAACCACATACATTAATACTCGTCATTTATATCTTCTTACAATTAATGTACTCCCTTTATTTTTTTTTTTTTACACTAGAAAAAGAAAAGATTGAAAGAGAGAAGAAAGTGAAGGAAAAAGTGCAAGTGTAGAAAAGTGTAGAAAATGTAACAACAAAAAAGAACGAAGACCCTATAAGAGCGAAATTAAAAACAAAAAGAAAAAGAGTTAAGAAATAGGCCCTAAGAAAAGAAAAGAGAAAGAGAAAAAAAGAGAAACAAATGTTTTTTTTTTTTTGAGCATCACGTAAATAGGACATACCAACTCTTCAACTATCACCCCCCCTTACCTGACCTCAATTTTTTATTTTTTTTAAAGTACTTTTGCACCCTATGTTTGTAATAATTCTATAAATGCAGACCACGTCAGGTGGAAGTGATCTGGTTTACCTGCTAGGAGGAGTCTTATCTCTTCAAGGTGTAATGTTTCAAACATATTTGAAATCCACATATTTATAGTTGGTATTGGAGCCTTCTTCCAAAATTTTAGAATTAGCTTTTTTCCAGTTATTAACCCATAGTCCATTAATTTCTTTTGAAACACATTTAGTTCTGGATCATCTTCCGTTATTCCGAAGATAATCCATTCTGCTTTGGGTATCAGTCTTGTTTTAAATAACTTTGTAAAGATTTCAAAAATTTCATTCCAAAATTTTTGAATTTTTGTACAGAAGACAAATGAGTGCGCTATAGTTGCTTCTTGGGATTGACATTTATCACAAATAGATGATACGTTTGGGAAAATTTTATGAATTTTAGTTTTCGAATAATATAATCTATGTAAAATTTTAAATTGTATTAAAGTGTGTCTTACATTAATCGAGCATTTATGCACTTTTAATAAGTGTTCATTCCAACTTTCCTTTGAAATTTTAATAGCTAACTCTTGTTCCCAGTCTCTTCTGATACCCTCCGTAGATGGTATTTGTGCATTTAAGATAATATTATAGAAATATGATATTAAGTTTGCTGATTCCGCTTTTATCTGCATTGCCTCGTCCAGTACATCTGCTGGGTTATTATGATGATCTTTTGTATATTTTTTCAAATAGTCGCATATTTGAAAGTATTTAAAATATTGATTATTTCCGAGTTTATATTTTATTTGTAATTGTTGAAATGAAAGTAATTTTCCAGTTTCATACAAGTCACCAAGCGTTTTAATTCCTAGTCTATCCCATTGTGTATAAGCTTTATCTATAATAGAAGGACTAAACGAAGGGTTATTGACTATAGGTAATAAAAGTGATAGGTTTCTTAATTTTAAATTTTGTTTTATTTGTTTCCAAATACGGATTGTACTATGAATAATTGGGTTCTTATTATAGTTTATGTTATTCAATTTCATTGGAGAGAGGAGGATCGCTCCAATGTTTCTAGAGGAGCAATCCTCTTTCTCCATTACAATCCAGTCTACTTGCTGGGCGGAGTTATCCATCAGTTGAATCATGTTTTTAATATTTACTGACCAGTAATAATACATAAAATTAGGTAGTGCTAGACCCCCCAATACTTTAGGTTTATTCAGATGGGTTTTTTGTATTCTATGTGATTTATAGTCCCATATAAAATTAGTGATATCTGAGTCGAGTTTTTTAAAAAACTTCTTAGGTAAGTATATAGGAATTGATTGAAATAGGTATAGAATTTGTGGTAAAAAGATCATTTTTATTGCGTTTATTCGGCCTATTAAAGACATCGGGAGCGTTTTCCAGAATTTAATTAATGTATTCAGTTTATTAAGTAGGGGATCAAAATTTGCTTTAAGCATATTTTAATGGAGTGACAGAGATACTTGCAGGGGAATGCGTGAGGAGGTTATTATTTGTCTTTAGTTTTAGCTTGAACCAGGACATCTGAAGATTCAAAGTTTAATATAGTAATTGTGCTGATACTGACTCTAACCAACCATGTAATGAATATCATCCATTCCAGAGGTTTTATTTTTCTGATGCCATTTAAACTTCACTTGGATTTCAATCACTTCAATGTAAAAGTAATTGGGAATGGGGAGCATTGAAACAAAAATTTGCCCTCGGTACATATTAACTGTAATATAATTGTTGGTAGGTGCAATCAAAACAAAGATATTTTATCATTATTGTGCTATGAATACCACAGAAAATATTACGTACTCTCAAGATCACATTTAATAGAATAATTTTGCTTAAATATATAGTTATTGAACTTTGCATTTCGGAAAAGTTCCAGCTGAGAGGAAGACAGCAAAATACTGAAAATATTGGGGGTGAAAATGACTTCAGGACAGTTTGTTAGGAAAATGAAGGAAATGGTAACAGAATACTTATACAGCTGAGTGAGTATAATTTTATAGGATGAGAAATTTTGTTCAACAAATTGATGACTTCTATGACAAAGTAACTAGCATGTTAGATAACAATGAAGCTAAAGGATGTAGCAAATGTTGTTATCCATAATTTGGTCTGTAAAGTGCCCCATTACAGATTACTGCATTAGATAAGCACCTTGAACGTAATAGGTTAAGTACAGGGGGTCATATGTGGCTTTATGTGTGGGCCAGATATATTGTCAGTGCAGAGGGGCTAGGAGCAAGGCCAAGTGTGCATCCAGAGTCAAGGTCTGGAATAGTACTAGGTGTGCAGTCAAAGCTGGGACAATGGGAGTGTTCAGCACTGGGAACCTAAGCAGGTAAGCAGCTATAATCAGGGTAGAATAGGGGGCCAGGTGTAAGCTGGACTCAGGGTCAGGAATGAGAGAAGGTATGCAACTGGAGTCAGAGTCAGGAGTAGTACCAGGTGTGCAGTGAGACCCAGGTTGGTCAACATGGGCCAAGTGTTTGATTATAATCCGATTTCCATACATGAATAGATTAAGATCATTCATGTGCTGCACCTGTTGATCAGAGCCTGCTCCACTGTGGAATGTAATTAGGAATGTAACTTAGCCTAATCTTATTCATAGCTAATCCAATTTGAAGCATAAATATTGCATTCAAGTGTAAGTTAAAAGACTCGCTACAGTATGCACCAGATTGCACAATTTCATGCTGAAAATGCAAAGGCTCCGTACCAATGGGAGGGGGACACATCCCCTCCCCCCCCTCGATCGCTACGATCCCTCGCGCTTGGTCTCTCGCAATTTCTCACTCCCAACTCTCACCCAATGATGGCAGCCCTGATGTGGTTTTGAGGGAAGCCATGAGGTCAAGTTTAAAGTGCTGTTGATCACATATGCCCTGTTAATGTATGCATTCTATCCTACATTGCGTTTCTCAAATGGAATTTTTTTTGAACTGCTCCTTTTCTGGTTCTGTGCCTGTTTAAATGTGTTACCTCCTCGCCTATATTACAGTGCGCCTTCCTGTGGTTTACCAGTGTGGGCTCACCCGTCAAGACTGCATGATGTCTGGTGTGCCAAAGGCCAGCCCACTTTAAAGGGACCATACACAGGTATCTTTCATTCTTCTCTGTAGTGGAAGTAAGTCGACCTCGATTCTCAAGGACTACCCACGAGGATAAATTAGAAAAGAAAATGCACTTTAAGCTAACACATCCAAAACGTTTGATGGAGACAAGATGTAGAAACACAGAACTGCAGATGTTGATTTATACCAAAGTTAGACACAGAGTACTGGAGAAACCTCAGTGGGTAGCATCTCTGGAGAAAAAGGATAGGTGAAGTTTCGTGATCGGGACCCTGGAGTTTGAAGTAGGGTGTTGATCCGAAACGTCACCCATCCTTTTTCTCCACAGATGCTGCCTGACCCGCTGAGATTCTTCAATACTTTGTGTCTAACTTTGGTATAAATCAGCATCTGCAGTTCTGTGTTTCTACATCTGTAGCACTGGCCAAAATGGAAATTCTAAACACCCCGGCACAGTGGGCCAACTGGTAGAGTTGCCCCCTCACAACTGCCAGGTCAGAGGCCAAGGTTCGGTCCTGGCCTCGGCTGCTGTTTGTGTTTGGAGTTTGCACGTTCTTCCTGTTTCCTTACAGTGCTCCGGTTTCCTCCCACATCCCAAAGACATGCGGGTGTGCAGGTTAATCGGCATTTGTAACATTGCCCCGAGTATGTGGGGGGTGGATGTGACAGTGTGATAACATGGAACTAGTGTGAGTGGGTGATCAATGGTGGGTCGAAGGGCCTGTTTCCATGCTGTATTTCTGAACTAAAACTAAACCTCACCTACCATTCAATGTCATTACCATCAAGACTCTGAATGTAACAACTGATTAAACATCTTGCCACAAAATCCCAAAATGCTGTCATTCCTTCTTCTGCCTGCTCCCGTCAGGTACAGAAGCTTGAAAGTACACACCTCTAGATTCAGGAATAGCATCTTACCCTCTGTTATCAGGCTTCTGAACGGTCCTTCCATAAACAAGGGTACTGTCCAATTCACCTCTACCCCATTGTGGACATTGGACTTTGTCTCTGGAACTGATGCGCTACTGTGCTGAAAACTATATTCTGCACTCTGAATCTTCCCCTTCACTCTATCCATTGTACTGGATGGAGTATGACGACCGTATTTATTGTGGTCGGTGGGGGCGCTGCGAGTCGGCTGCCCTGCCAGCAGCCTGTTCATTATTTCAACTTGTTTTTGTTTTGGTGTGTCTAATGGTAGTTTAGGTGTCTCTTGGTGTGTCTTGTGTTGTGGGTGGTGGCGGGGGGGAGGGGGGGGGGAAGGGGGTAACCGCTTTCGGTCGCCTCCTCGACGGAGAGGCGACTTTTTCCACGTCGCCTCCCTCGCGGCCTAACACCATGGATTGGAGCAGGCTTTCCCGGAGTCGGGCCCAGAGCTTCAGCAACAGGCGCAGCGCGGACTTTTCCATCGCGGAGCTGGCGAACCCTTGCCGGGGGTCGCTCCGATCTCTGGTCTGGTGACTTTGGCATCATGGGGGCTGTGGTCTGTGGAGCGGCAACTACGGAGGGTTCATGGCCCCGACCACGGGTGAACAAAGGAGGAGGACTGGCTGAACTTTGTTGCCTTCCACCACAGTGAAGAATGCTGTGGTGGATGCTTGTGTTAAACCTTATTGTGTATTGTGTGTTCTTTTTCAGTGTATCGCTGCTGGCAAATTCATTTCACTACACCTTTGGGTGCATGTGACGAATAAAATTGACTTAGACTTTATTCTCTGATCTGATTAGATAGCATGCCAGACAAAGCTTCTCACTGTACCTCAATACACGTGACAATAATAAACTGAAACAGAAACCCCGGGTTGTCATTATAGATTACTTGTTCGTATCAGAGATTGAACCTTGAAACCAGAACCTTCCAGGTGCGCAGAGTACAGAACAAAGTGAAACCTTCAACAGTTTACTGGAGTAACTCAGCGGGTCAGGCAGCATCTCTGGAGAAACAGGATGGGTGACATTTCAGGTCAGGACCCTTCTTCAGACTGAAAGTAGGTGCAAGTAAAGACCAATCAGGGTCAGCCACAAATGACCTTGGGCAGGGCAGTGCCCCCTGGTGGGCCCATTGTTGGACAGGGAAGGTGCGAGCACAAGAGGGATACAATATGGTGAACTGTGGAATGGGTTAAACGAGGAGAGGGCAGTGAAGGTAGAAGTGGCTTGAAATGAGAGAATTCAATGTTCATAGACTCTCTCCACCCTGTAGAAGAGTCCCGACCTGAAACGTCACCCCCACACTTATTTTCCAGAAATGCTGCATGACCAGCTGAGTTACTCCAGCACTTTTTGTCTATCGTTGGTATAAACCAGCATCTGCAGTTCTTTGTTTCTTCATCAGATTACTGCTGGCTTCACAAGTTCAAGCACTCCTGCTGATGGATCAATGAAATGAACAGCCATTTCATTGGCAATGCACAAATGGCCACCAAGAGCTTCAAAATGTTGCTTTGACAGAGGATGCGAATGTTTTAAAGATTTTATCATGAGACAAATATTTAGTTCAGATATACAGCAAGGAAACAGGCCCTTCAGCCCACTGAGTCCACGCCAACCACTTATCTCCGGTACACTAGTTCCATGTTATTCCAGTTTCGCATTATGCATATTGAGGACAATTTACAGAAGCCAATTAACCTACAAACCTGTACCTCTTTGGAACGTGGAGGAAACCGGAGGCACTGGAGAATACCCACGCAGTCACTGGGAGAATGTACAAACTCTGTACAGACAGCACCCATAGTCAAGATCCAACCCAGGTCTCTGGTGCTGCGAGGCATCAGCAGTATGGTTGTGTCATTGCGTCCTTTGGTTTAACAATAATGGATTCAAAACATTACACAAGAATTACTCACCAAGTCTGAAAATGAATTCAAACATACAACAATACAGCACAGGTACAGGCCCTTTGGCCCACATAATTCTACTAATCCATTCTGCCTGCATGTGGTCTCCTGCATAATAATGCTCCCATCTATATTTTCATCCATAGTGGTGGATTCGGGTCGAGACCCTGCAGACTGGGTTCCGACCCGATATGGCACCTATCCATATTCTTCAGAGATGCTTGGAAAAGAACTGCAGATGTTGGTTACACCGAAGACAGACACAAAATGCTGGAGTAACTCAACGGGTCAGGCAGCATCTCTGGATAGAAGAAATGGGTATGTTTCAGGTCGAGACCTTTCTTCAGTATGAACAAGGGTCTCGACCCAAAACGTACCCATTCCTACTCTGCAGAGATGCTGCCTGTCCCGCTGAGTTACTCCAGCACTTTGTGTCTGTCTTCGGAGATGCTGCCTGACCCTCTGAGTTACTCCAGCACTTTGTGCTCTTTTGCAGAATTCCAGCATCTGTTATGCATTTCCTTCCAACTACATATCCATCCAAATAATTAATATACATCACGAACTGAGGTCCCAGCACAGATCCCCGCCACTACTAGTCACAGACCTACAACCAGAATAACACCCTTGTATGTTTTTTTAAACCTGGTAGGTTTCGTTATCGACTATTAAAAAAATAACTAAACAGTAGCATTGGGTCCTGACCAGAGAGGACAAACAGAGAAGCTAAGAAAAGTAGCAAAGCAGGAATCCACATGCTGCCTGACAAAAGCAAGTACTCAGTTCTTAATTATTAAATCACACCATTGAGTCGGTTACTCAAAATAAAAGAGAACGCGGTTTCACATGCCACCACTGAAAGAACCTTAAGTACATACTCAGTCAGTGAGCAGTCCACACAGTGCAACCATTCAACATGCAGATTTTTTTTCCCTCAAACCCATTCATTTCCATCCCAACAGTAGTTAAGTATAAATTGAATCTATTCTAAAGCATTAAAAAAAATATGTTGTTAGTGAGACCAAACCTCTCCAAGAGGTTCAGACAGCGTCAAGATTTCAAAGTATTTTCTGATACACAGTAACTTATTTGAACAGCGTAAAATACTATCGCAATTAATGTCACAGATTGCAAATATTGTTACACGGAGTGTAAACATTTCCTTCTTGACTGCATTTGTGCTTATATACACACACATGAATGTCAAGGGTTTGGTGAAGGAAACAGCGGAGATTTGCACAAATGTACTAGGGGAGGAGAGAGGAAGATAACTGCTCAAAAATCATAAAAGGCTTTAAGTGCAGCGGGAAAACTGTTTCCAAAGGCAAAAACCAGCTGACACAGAGTCAAACAAGGGACGCGAGGAACTGCAGATGCTGGAACCTTAAGCAAAACACAAACTGCAATCAATAAGAAGGGCCCCGAGCCTATCCATTCCCTCCACATGTGCTGCCTGACCCGCTGAGTTCACCCAATTCAGAGACACACACGGTCGGGGCCTCACGGGTCTGAGTCCGGGTCGGCACAATGGAGGCGGCAGTGGTGGAGCCTCTCGACGATGGGGCCTGGTGAAGACTCGCAGGTTGGCCCGCGGTCAATGGGAGACCACCGTGAGGGGAGGAGAAAAACAATGGAGGACCCGGCGTGGGGGGACCGCCGTGAGGGGGGAGGACAATGGACAATAGGGGGGGGAGGGGGCAAAGGACAATGGAGACCCTGCGTAGGGGAACTGCTACACAAAGGTGTCAGCGCCGTAGGTGGCCACTATTTGTATACATTGTGTATGCAAGCAAAGAATCTCACCGTGCCTAGTCACATGTGACAATAAAGTATTCCCATTCCACTTTGTGGTTTGCTCAGACTTAAACAGGTCGCCAGCAAAAATGGGATAAGAAACAGGAAAAATGTCTGTCTTCCGAGTGAGATGCTGGAGTAACTCAGCATTTCTCAGGCAGTATCTCTGGCGAGAATGAATGGGCGACGTTTTCCATCAAGCCCCTTCTTCAGACATTTCTTCTTACATTTCTCCTAGTGAAATATAATGCCATCAAATGTACCAAACATTTAGGAGGAAGTAGATTGAAAAAAAACCAGGTATTTCCCAGCTATCGAGGGGGTTAGGTTCCAAAAGAATGCAGAAATTTATAAAGATGGAGGTACAGAAAACCTTTAACTTTCGCGGGAGTACTAACTACTGAGGTTGGTAAATAGTCAGGAGCTGATCAACCAAGCACGGCTGCAGTGAATCCAAAGTAAACAACGTTATTCTGACGCACTGGAATTTACAAGTCATTCATCTAACAACTATCACAGTCAAGATAGACACAAAATGCTGGAGTAACTCAGCGGGACAGGCAGCATTTCGGGATTGAACTAATGCGTGACGTTTCGGGTAAAGACCCTTCTTCAGACTGAGTCTTGTCACCCATTCCTTCTATACAGAGATGCTGCCTGTCCCGCTGAGTTACTCCAGCATTTTGTATTTATTTTCAATGAAAACCAGTATCTGCAGTTCCCTCCTAACTATTATAGTCAGATGGCGGAGTGCAGGTGTGTGTGTGTTTTGTTCAGACACTTAAATAGACAAGATACAGAAAGATATGACCCTAACGAGGGCAAATAGGATTAACAGAGAGGGGTAGAAACGTGATTATGGACGTGGATACAAGGAACTGCAGGTTAGCTGACAGAAGGACACAAATCACTGAAGTAACTCAGTAGGTCATGTGGCATCGCTGGAGAACATAGATAGGTGGCGTTTGGGTCAAGACCCTTCTTCAGTCCCAACCCGAAGCATCACCTATCAATGTTCTCCAAAGATGCTGCCTGATCCACTGAGTTACTCCAGTACTTTGAATCCTTTCGTCTCATTATGGACGTAGTGGACTGAAGGGCTTGTTTGGGCTCTACAAATCTATGACTCTATATACATTGTAGCTTGTTTAAGTTCAAAGCTCCCCAGACTCTGCACCGAACTGTAGGAAGAGGTGGAGCGGGCTAGGACTTTATTCCATGGAGCATAGGAGGATGAGGGGTGATCTTATAGAGATGTACAAAAACATGAGAGGAATAGATCAGGTAGACGCACAAAGTCTCTTGCCCAAAGTAGGGGAAATCGAGGAACAGAGGACATAGGTTTAAAGTGAAGGGAAAAAGATTTAATAGGAATCTGAGGGGTAGCTTTTTCCACACAAAGGGTGGTGGGTGTATGGAACAAGCTGCCAGAGGAGGTAGTTGAGGCTGGGACTATCGCAATTCAGAAACATTTAGATAGGTACATGGATAGGACAGGTTTGGAAGGCAGGTGGGGGGTGGGAGATTGCAACTTTCACGTGGTCCGCCCTGTTTCGACAAATGCAATCAACCCGGCGTGCACAATCAAATAAGATTAAATAGAACAAGTTGTCCGACAACTTTAGGCTGTGCACGCCATACGCAAGAAGAAGAAGAAGAAGAAGAAGAAGAAGAAGAAGGCAGGTGGGACTAGTGTAGGGTTATCCTGGGCAGATTGGGCAAGTTGGGCCTGTTTCCACACTGTATGACACAACGCAGCTTAGGGACATGTATAGGGAGGTTGCACGCAGTCGAGGTCACGACCCGTGACCCGTACTGTTGCCACGCAACGCCAACTGGAGTACACACGGTGAACTGCAGGTAAGCATTTACTATGGTTGTGAGCACAGCGGGCCCTTCTTCTGACCCAGCATCCGGACTGGTTGCACACCTGCGGACCCCGGGCCGTCTATCCCCGCGGCCGGGGGTGGGGGAGGGGGAGGAGGAGGTGGTCGGGGGGGGGGGGGGGGAGGAAGAGGTCGGGGAGGGAGGAAGAGGTCGGGGTGTCGGTGCAGCGCGGTCAGTGACTCTGGGTGGGCGGAGGGAGCAGACCGTCACCAACTCTGCTTCAGCAGACCCCCCTCGCCCCGGCCCCGTGTGTGAGCGCTGCCGACCCACAGCCCCGTGACAGTGCGGCCCACAGAGGGAGACGGGGCGGAGGGCGGCCGTGGCCGGACAGCGCTGACCCCGAGGAGAGTGGGGGATGTCCCGAGGGATGCGCTCCTTCGGCCGCTTACACCTTGGTGCTTGTGTTCAGAACAAAGATACTGATACCTTCCCGCTTTCAATGACAGCACCCACAAATATTTATAGCGCAAAAAAAAGACAATTTTAACAGGTAAGTAGGTACGTGTTCCGTGTGTTAACAGAGTGTGCCGAGGCAGCCATGTCCTCCACATAGATTGAGCTGCCCCGTGCGTTACGCCCTTTGACCCGATGACCTTACGTGCAACCCCCCTATAGTCTTTCCGCTGACTGGTTAGCACACAGCAAAAGCTTTTCACTGTACCTCAGTACACGTGACAATAAACTGAACGGAACTAAACTGAGGACAGACACAAAATATTGAATTAACTCAGCGGGACAGGCAGCATCTCTGGAGAGAAGGAATGGGTGACGTTTTGGGTCGAGACCCTTCTTCAGACATCCAGGGGACACCCCGGACTCTGCATCGATACAGCGCGGCCATCCGGGGTACCCCGGACTCTGTATGGTCACAACGCGGGTACCTCGGCAGACGCGCGGTTGCCGGGGCGACCGGCGTCCAGGAGCTGTGTGTCGGGGAGGGGGGGGGGGGGGGAAGCTGGCACCCCGGACAATGAATAGTCACCGCGCCGGCACCCCGGACTCGGTGTTCCGCAGGCGCGGTTGCCAGGGCGACCGGCGGGGCGGGCCCGAGCGCGAGCTTCGAACCTGCCTTTCCAAACGCCTTGGCAGAAGAGCGGCGTCGCCCGTCCCGTCCCGTCGCCTCTCCTCCTGCTGCTCCACCACCTCCGGCTGGTCCGCCTCAGGTTTACGCTCCGTGACTCTCCGCTGAATAGCTTTCCGTTCACCGGTTCCTTCTCCTTGACCAGGCGCTCTCGCTTCCCGTCAAACAACCGCAACTACCGCCGCCGCCACAACCTAACTTGCTGCTGGCGGCTGCAAGGCCCGCCCCCCGCTCCCATTGGCCGGCACCTTCCAGCCCCCGCGCCCGATTGGTCCTTCCTCACGTCAATCAGACGACACCATCCCGACTTCCACCACCCCCCCCCCATTTGTGATGACGTGAATACCGGAAGTCATTTTCGATGATATCATTGTCTTTACATCATTGACTTTATATCAAGGGTTTCAATTTTTTGTGTTAAATCTTTTATTTGGATTTCAAGATTCAAGAGAGTTTATTGTCATGTGTCCCAGATAGGACAATGAAATTCTTGCTTTGCTTCAGCACAACAGAATATAGTAGGCATAAATACAGATCAGTGTGTCCATATACCATTGAATATATATATATATATATATATACACACACATACATAAATAAACAGTGCAATGGGCTATTAATGTTCAGAGTTTAGTATGAGTTGAGTTTAATAGCCTGGGTAGACAAAAATGCTGGAGAAACTCAGCGGGTGCAGCAGCATCTATGGAGCGAAGGAAATAGGCAACGTTTCAGGCCGAAACCCTTCTTGTATGTTTTGCAGAGTTGGACATAAAATGCTGGAGTAACTGAGCGGGTCAGGCAGCATCTCTGGACAAAAAGAATAGGTGATGTTTCGGATTGGAATCTTTCTTCAGACTGAAAGTAGAGGTGGTGGTGGGTGGGGTGGGGTGGGGTGCGGGGGGGGGGGAAGAAATAAACTGTAGGCGAGAAAAGATCAGAACAAATCAGGGCCAACCACAAATGATCTTGGGGAGGGTGGAGCCAATAATGACCCCACAGATCGTTCCTGGCCTGTTGAGTTACTCCAGCATTTTGTGTCTTTGCAATGAAATTCTTAATTTAGTTTAGTTTAGAGATACAGCGCAAAAACAGGGCCTTCGGCCCACTGGGTCCGCGCCGACCAGCGATCCCCGTACATTAACACCATCCTACACCCACTAGGGACAATTTTTACATTTACCAAGCCAATTAACCAACAAACCTGTACATCTTTGGAGTGTGGGAGGAAACCGAAGATCTCGGAGAAAACCCACGCGGTCACGGGGAGAACCTACAAACTCCATAGTCAGGATCGAACTCGGGTCTCCGACGCTGCATTCGCTGTAAGGCAGCAACTCTACCGCTGCCCCACCATGACCGCCTTACTTGCTGCAGCTTTACAGGCATATTCACACAACAAATAAATAAACAGGAAACAATAATAGAATAAGTTATTAGATATTACTGGTTAACTGACTGTAATAGTATAAGCCAAAGCACTTAGTGCTGCCTATACAAGATTGTTGATGAGGTAGAGATGCGGTTAGAGTTGTGCAAGTGTGGTTCACACGCCAGCATAGAAGGGGACTCGGTACTTGTATGTTTTGGACAGGTGGTGGGGAAGAGCCATGCCTCAGCATTCCAGCACTCCTACTTTAAACACATTAAACACATATCCAATGATTTTGTTGGGGCCATCAAGTGGTGGGGCCATCAAGTGGTAGAGAGCCATACTATATGACAGAAACAGGACCTTCAGCCACAATAATGGCCAACAACAATAGCCCCAACCCCCCCCCTCCATGTTAAACATAAAGAACCTTTCTCTATTAATCTCATTTACCAATATTGGCCCACAGACTTGTGCCTTGAATAGATTCAAGTGATTGAGTAGATACTTTAGCAATTGATTAACTTATACGTTTAATATGCTTAGCAATGTGCCGCCTTGGGTATTCTTGCCATATTAACAGGAGAATGTGTTAGGATAACGGCAAATAAATGTGACGCAATAATATTGGTTCGGAGAAAGGGAAGAGCGATACTGTGTATATGGGGACACCATGTGGCCCTTGGTTATAACAGCGCACAGTCCCACCTTTAAGTATGATATTGCTGAATTGCTTTCAAAGGTTGGGGCATTGAGTATAAGTCAGGAAGTAATACTATCGGTTTATAGGACTTTGATTAAGGCGCATTTGGAGTGTTGCGCGCAGTTCTGGTTGCCCCATTACAGGAGTGATGTGGAGTCTTTGGAAAGGGTGGAAAGGAGGTTTCCTGGAATAATGGATACAAGGAACTCCAAGTGCTGCTCTCCAAAAAAGACAGGCTGTTGGAGTAACTCAGCGGGTCAGGTAGTATCTCTGCCGAACGTGGACAGGTGACATTTTGGGTCGTCACCTGCCCATGTCCTCCACAGATGCTACCTTTATCCGCTGAGATACTCCAGCACTCTATGTCTTTTTTCCCCAGAATGATGCCTAAATTAGGACATATTAGCTACAGAGAGAGAGGTTGCATAAATTTGGATTGTTTTCCCTGGAATGCCGGAGGATGCGGGGAGACCTGATAGAAATATATGAAATTGTGAGAAGCATAGATAGGGGAGAGTGTCAGAATCTTTTACCCAGGATGGAAAAATCAAATACGAGGGCATAGCTTTATGGGCCTGTCCCACTTAGGTGACTTTTTAGGCGACTACAGGAGACTATGCGGTCGCCACCTGGTCGCGGGTGGTTGCCGGGGAGTCGCCTTCATGGTCATGAGTAGTTCCCGCATTCTCGGAACTAGACGCGGCCTCATTCTGGTCTCCGTTAATTTTTCAACATGTTAGCGGCGACCAGAATGAAGCCGCCATGTAGAGTAGCGAGAATTCTCGTGCCATAGGTGCAGTGGTAGTGGGTCGCCAGGAGGTCATAAGTTCTCGTAGGTTCTCGTAGGTTGTCGCCGGTGCTGACCGATGAATTTCATTGGCGCAATGCGGAATAAAAAGCGTAAACAGTAGTTTTTAGAACCAAGAATAACCGACCGGTAATGTTAATGTCCGCCGAGCATCACAGCCGTGTATCTCTAGCTTCTTAAAAGTTGTCTCCACTCCTTCTCCCCACCCCGTCTCCCCCTTCTCCCCCCCCTTTTAAAAGACTTAAGTGACCCTTCCTGTACACTGTGCTTGCACCGTCTTAATTACATAGAAACATAGAAAATAGGTGCAGGAGTAGGCCTTCGAGCCTGCACCGCCATTCGATATGAGCATGGCTGATCATCCAACTCAGTATCCTGTACCTGCTTTCTCTCCATACCCCCTGATCCCTTTAGCCACAAGGGCCACATCTAACTCCCTCTTAAATATAGCCAATGAACTGGCCTCAACTACCTTCTGTGGCAGAGAATTCCAGAGATTCACCACTCTCTGTGTGAAAAATGTTTTCCTCATCTCGGTCCTAAAAGATTTCCCCCTTATCCTTAAACTGTGACCCCTTGTTCTGGACTTCCCCAACATCGGGAACAATCTTCCTGCATCTAGCCTGTCCAACCCCTTAAGAATTTTGTAAGTTTCTATAAGATTCCCCCTCAATCTTCTAAATTCTAGCGAGTACAAACCGAGTCTATCCAGTCTTTCTTCATATGAAAGTCCTGACATTCCAGGAATCAGTCTGGTGAACCTTCTCTGTACTCCCTCTATGGCAAGAATGTCTTTCCTCAGATTAGGAGATCAAAACTGTACGCAATACTCCAGGTGTGGTCTCACCAAGACCCTGTACAACTGCAGTAGAACCTCCCTGCTCCTATACTCAAATCCTTTTGCTATGAATGCTAACATACCATTCGCCTTCTTCACTGCCTGCTGCAACTGCATGCCTACTTTTAATGACTGGTGTACCATGACACCCAGGTCTCGTTGCATCTCCCCTTTTCCTAATCGGCCACCATTCAGATAATAGTCTACTTTCCTGTTTTACAGCGCCAACCTTCCTTTCATCGTGGTGTGTGTCTGTATCATTTTTGGCTTTGCACCGTGTGAATTTCACTCAGACAGCGCTCCCCCCGCTTGCCCTGTCCACTTCAATGCATTCCTAAGCATGTTCTCTTGCATCCTGGAATGTTCCAGGCAGTAGCATTCCCTTACAGGCATCTCGTTGCACTGGAAGACAAACAGGTTTTGGG
>JAXLNO010001665.1:0-17905 GCA_038087875.1 Malacoraja senta
CTATCAGAAGTGGTTGATTCTGTGGGAGATTCTATACCTCATGAGGAAGACCAGTAGTTAATATCCTGCCCTGTAGTTAAGCTCTAACCATATCACTATTAATCATTCATAGGACCAAAACTCTGGTCTTGGCTTCAACAGTCTTCTTATAAATAACTGTGACTACACTTCATCTGCACCTTTGCATGACCACTGCATGGTCATTGCTACATAAATACACCTCTCGTTTCCTTAATTTTCATAATATCCATTAGTATATTTGAACCACACAATGAACTATGATTTCATAATGGACGCAGCCCAGACCATCACACAAACCAACCTCCCTTCTATTGACTCCATTTATACCTCACGTTGCATCGGCAAGGCCAGCAGCATAATCAAGGACGTCGCACCCTGGCCACTCCCTTGTCTCCCCCCTCCCATCAGGCAAAAGGTATAGAAGTGTGAAAATACCTTTTCAGGAACAGATTCAGGAACAGTTTCTTCCCAGCTGTTATCAGGCAACTGAATCATCCTACCACAACCAGAGGGCAGTACTGAATTTCTATCTACCTCTTTGATGACCCTCAGACTATCCTTGATCGGATTTTGATGGCTTTACCTTGCACTAAATGTTATTCCCTTATCATGTATCTACAGTATGTACTGTAAATGGATCGATTGTAAGCATGTTTTGTCTTTCTCTGGACTGGTTAACACGCAACTAAAGCTTTTCACTGCACCTGGGTACACGTGACAATAAACTGAACTGAACTGATTTATATTGACCATAATAATCCAGTTAATTCAGACTCCACAATACTGTTTGAGTATGATACTCTCCACTACACTCACTGTATGAACACTAACACCCATACTCATTATAATATTCTGCAGAATAATCTGCTTTTTAACAGTGGAAGTCTGTTTGCTTCTTCTAGATTTCTGAATTATCTAAATCCGTGATGCATTAAACATCAGAAGCAAAATGTAATGCTAAAATTGTTAGAATTAACTCATGATTTAAATTAAGTGTTTTTTAGTGAGAAGTGTTGCATGTATGCCTGAATTGCGATGCTCTTCAAAATGCCTTTTGCCTGGGAAGGAGATTTATCCAGATTGCCAATCAATATACAGTGACCCCTACTGGAATGTGTCCTTGTATGAATGAATGGAAGGTTGAGAAAGATCAAGTTCACCTGTGGTGCCACCTACAGTCAATGCCTCATCACTGTCTTTCACCATGCTTATGTACTGGCCAAGGTAGGAGAAAGAGAGAGTTACTGACAATACATTATCCATGACCTGACACAGTTGAAATGATGATTCACACATCTTGGTGCAGGTTCTTATTTACAGGAAAAACATTCCCACATCCAGGAGCAAGCTTCTAACTGCAACAGCATGAGGTTCCATTTTATGGAATTCTAATATTCTGGACATTTGTAACAAAAAGAGGAACTTTTGGAAACACTCTACATGTCACGCAGCGTCTGTAAAAGAGAAACAGGTTGAAGACAAAATGAAGCCAAACAGACTGAAGACAAAATGTCACCAAACTGAAACATTAGCTCTTTGTCTCTTTCTACTGATGCTGTCCAAGTTGCTGTGTTTTCAGCATTTTCTGCTTTTGACTACATTTCAGCATCTGTACATTGGAGAGGATTTATGTTTAAGGACAGATATAACTGTGGTTCCCCTTGTTAGTGTGAGGTGGTTGTGGTTGTCAGAGGTCAATCATCCCAGCTCAAGGACATCACTGCTGGTGTTCCTTGAAGTAGTGTTCTAGGTGCAAACATCTCCAGCTGCTTCAATGGCTTTCCTTCCATCATAAAGAGGGAAGTGGGACACTTATTGAGGACTCCCTGATGATTGCTCACATCCTGATCTGGGTCTGACAGTGGGGAGAATTGACCCATCATCTTGACCCAGATCTGATACCGTGGGGAGAATAGACAATAGACAATAGACAATAGACAATAGATAATAGGTGCAGGAGTAGGCCATTCGGCCCTTTGAGCCAGCACTGCCATTCTCTGTGATCATGGCTGATCATCCATTCAGTACCCCGTTCCTGCCTTCTCTCCATATCCCCTGTGCTATCTTTAAGAGCTCTATCTAACTCTCTCTTGAAAGCATCCAGAGAATTGGCCTCTACTGCCTTCTGAAGGAGAGAATTCCCACCGTCCTGACTCAGGCCTGGCACCATAGAGAGGACAGACCCTACATCCTGATCCATGTCTGATATTGCTGAGAGAAGTCACATTCTGAGAGGTCAAACCCTGTGGGGAGTACAGACCCCATATTTTGACCCAGGTCTGGCACTGTGGATAGGACAGACTCACCATCCTGAACCGGGTCTGACACCATGGGAAGGACAGACTATCACACCTGCCGAAAGAACAGGCCTACCTCATCCCAAATGTCATAGCTGCCGCAAGGACAGATGCCACGGCATATTTCAACTTGGCCAGTCTGGATGAGACCAGACATCACTGTAAAGGCCAGAGACAGAAGAAAGAGGGGCAAGGGAGTGCTTAATTAGTAAGTCAATTCCTTGGGAGAAATTTAAGTGCAAGACCTTGCCATTATGTTCACATGATTTTCAGTATTCTCCAGACATTTCATGCAATAATATCAAAAGAAAATACTGCTGATTCCTGACATTGGAAATGCAGTGTTCACGATGTAGTTTGTGCAATATTGCCTTCTGGCCTTAACAGCTTTAGATTATCAGAATTTTGTGAATGTTTAATTCAAGCTCCATCATTTGACCTTTTTTTCCTCTGGTAATTTTTGATAATTGTCTTGCATTTAGCTCTTAGCATTTTATTCCTGTTCTTTTTTCTGTTGCACCAATCAATCAAATGTTGCTTTGCCTTCACCTCATCACTGGAACTCACTTTTTTGGTCAACATCCAGACTAGGTTCAGGAACTGAGTGCCCGGACAAAAAACAAATTGAACATTGCTGAGCAGCTTATTGGTGAGTAAGTGCTACCTGAGAGCATTGTTAATGAAAACTTCCATTACTTTGCTGATGATTAAGAATAATTAGCCCAATTGGATTTCTTATGCTTTCACCAACCACCCCCATCACCTTGTTCCTTTCCTCTCCTCCTTCTAATCATCTCCAATCCTCCCTACTCTGAATCTGCTATTTTCCTGTCTCCTCTCCCCCTTTTTCCACTCCCCCAGTCCCTCCACCATTAACCCTCATTCGCTTTGCCCCCCACCCACCTCTCTCCAAGCCTTCTCCCCATTACAACATCAATCAGCCTCCATCGGCTTTACATTTCATTTCTCCTGTTCCTCCTTTATCTGACATTCTTTTGTCTCTTTTTCACCTGCAGACCTTATCACTATCTCCACACATCTCTCCAATCACCCCTCCTCATCTGTATCCATCATTGCCCCACCCCCATCTCCCCATTCCTCTATTAGCCTGAACAAGGGTTCCAACTCAAAAGATTGTCTGTGCATTTCCCTCTACAGCCTTGTCTGTGGAATTCCTTCACACTTTGTTTTTTGCTCAAGATTCAAGATCTGCAGTCTCTTGTGTCTTCATTGTACTGATTTTTGTTGCGTAGGTGCCAACATTGCAATGGTGTGGCTGAAGGTAAGGAGACTAAAGAGATTGCACATGCGTGAAAGAAAAATTAACTGCTGAAAGAATTGAGCAGGTCAAATCATTAGTGATGGTGAGAGTCAATGTTTAGGTGCCTCCTGATGTAGGGTCTCAACCAACCACTTACCTCCACAGATCTACTGATTGTTTTCCAGCAATTTATTTTTAGCTGGAGGTAAAGCTGGTTCTGGAGTGTACCTTCAGTTCTACAGCTGGGATGTTGTCTGGTTCAATAGCACTCTGCTGTATCCAGTGCTCTCAGTTGTCCCTTGACCACTTGGAGTGAATTGAATTGGCTAGTGACTAGATACTGTGATGGTGAGGAACTCTGCAGGAAACCAAGGTGCATTTGTTCTGGCTAAACATAATTGCAAATGGTTCAGCCTTGTATCCAGCACTCACACATTCCAACCCGCCACTATTGAGAAGAGATGAATACAAATTGCTCGAGTAACTGAGTGGGTCAGGCACCATCCCTGGAGAAAAAGGATAGGTGATGTCTTAGGTCGGTACCTTTCCCAACCCAAAACGTCACCTATCCATTTTCTCCAGAGATGCTGCCTGACCCACTCAGTTACTCCAGCACTTTGTATCTATCTTTTGTACAAACCAGCATCTGCAGTTCTTTGTTTCTACTATTAAGAAGAGGATGCTTGTAGGATATCCTCCGCTAATTATCTATTCACCCCTCTTAGCTGGATGTGATTACAGAGCTTTAATCTGATCAGTTAGTTGTGCTATTACTTACACTGCCATTGTGTTTTATTTCTGCACTTCAGCATTTAAGTGATCTTGTGCTGAAGCTTTGCAAGTTTACCATCTCATTGTTAGGTATTTGCTCCCAACATTCTATCTGCTTTCCTCACCTGTGGGGCAAATGTATTCCATCATGAAAGTTTTTTACTCTTTCATATGTTCTTCGGGACTTGGCAGCTGAGACAGTGGTGATGCTGCTGAACCAGACAATATCTCCATGGTATTTGCTGTGGATCAAGGTGGGGTTACTGAAATGCCCCACCCAGATGAGTTATGGTATTGGATATGGCAGTGTAGTGTTTAAAATGCTGTATTAGCAGCTAAACATCTGGACCACTGACTGAGAGACACAAACTTGAATGGTAACATTGAAATTAAATACATCTGGAATTAAAAATAGTTGCAAAAAAACGAATTCATGAAACAACTGGATTGTTTAAACAACACCAACTGGTTCACGATTGTCCTTCAAGAATGGAAATTGATCATCGTTAGCAGGCCTGGTGTATAGATGATGTTAGAATACCAATGTTGTTGACTCCTAACTGGCTCTTCAGGCCAGGGGGACATAGAATGGACAACACACGCTGATATTTTCAGAAATGTCCTCATTTGGTGAATATATGAGCAGAAATATTTTTTTTTGTGATTATTGTATTGGAGAAGACAACCATAACATATGATGGTGTGTGATATGTGCTACATGCATCTGAGAGGGCAGTTGCAAAATTACGATCTTGTGTGAGAGCAGACACCTTGACCGAGTGGCATCCTTTGATGCCACAGCAACGTCAGCTGAGGTGATTGAGTCACAGATGGATTTGAACACATGGCTGAAAATAAAAATGTCAAACACTGGCCTGGCTTATGGACTGTGCCTACATCTGCTCCATGGACCACAAAGCAGACATCCCTGAAACATCAGCTGGTCATGAAAGAGCATTTGGTGATGAGAGATTGATCGGAGTACAAATTAAAAACCATTGCCAAAAGAACTGAAGAGGATGATTGGTCTTTTAATTTTGGGACATGAAATATTTGTACATAGAAGTGCGTTGGTGTATTCTAGCGTTGAAAATAAAAGATACAACTGTATTTGAGGAAGAGAAGGTGGCAACCTGCCCAGCCCAGAGATATTACCTGGCGTAGTTATCTCGTTATTCTTCGGGGGAATGACATGGTGGGAGACTCTGCTGTATTCCCCAATATTTGGACGATGGCAAGGATTCAGATACATTTAAATAGAATCAGTTGAGGGTGCAGAAACAGCTTGTTATTTTGAAATAATTGTTTAAATAATGTTCTATGAAGTTCTATCACCACAGTGCATCCTCTCTTTATCTCTGTCATTCCTAAAATTCTTCTAACTATGCTTTGAAGCCTTTAACCCGCCTCTTCCAATATTCTGTTTCTGCTTGTTGCTCTTCGGTTCAGTACCTGGAAAATAAAAGTTGTCCGTCTCACTCCTAAGTTTTTGTTTTGTTTACGGGCATCGTTTAATATCTCTACGATGCCGAACAATTGGATGAACGAAAAACAATAAAATCAACCATGTTGCCGTCAGACCATTCTACACCCCCGCCCAGCGCCACATCCCACCCCAAGCAAGGCTGATTTAAAAACTCCTGTGATCCAGAATCGTCTGTGTTTCTCTCGTTACCCCCGATGGAGGGTACCATTTCCAGACCAAATGTGTTGGAAGGAATTGCAGATGCTGGTTTACACCGAAGACAGACGCAAAATGCTGGAGTAACTCAGCGGGCCAGGCAGCATCTCTGGAGAAAAGGATAGGTGACTTTTCGGGCGAGACCCTTCTTCAGACCTAGCCGTGTCTAGGGGCCAGAGAGGGTCACTGCACTGACCATGGGCGGACTCCATCCTTGATAACACTCTACGTGTATAAAGACGGACCTGTAGCCCAATTGAATAAAATGATTAAAAAAGCGTGATTACATTTTAATTCAGCAAACAAATTCTGAAATGGACCGAGAAGGCGCTATATAATTTCAAGTTTCTTTAGCCTCCCTTGACAGGACTGTCGAGAGTTAAGTGGCGTTTATAGAGTGCTACTTGCTGCTCGAAATATAGCATTAGATAAAAATGCCATTGGAATAGGCTGGGGGATTCTGCTGCTCTGTAAACGATTAGACGTTTAAAGTGCACACAAGAAATGCATCGTTTTAGTGCTATTTTTGCGAAGTTTAAATATTTATTCTTATTTGAAAACTGCTGTAAAGAAATTAATAAATACATAATGATAGGAAAGCAATTCTCGGCGGGGAAGGTCAGATTGGGATTGCCTTCAGGTAGATAGACTCGTTTCGTATGTAATACATTGAAATCTCTAGTTAGCTGCTAACTGATATATAACAGTTGAAAAAAATACAGAATCACATCTTATACGAAATGGAAAAAAAAATACACGCAGGCTGAGATGGAAATGGAATATTAAAATGTAAAGTACAAATCATTGGCAAATAACGTTTTAATAAAACATGAGGTGAAATAAATTGATTTGCTCTGACATTTCGCTAACTTCTGATTGACAACATTTGACTGTTGTGAGGCGAAAACTGGTATGTGGGACACATTCCGCAACGCCCCAGAGAAGCCAGCACTGAACGGGACCAGTTTTTTGTTTTGTTTATTTTACATCTCTCTTTAATTGTATTGTAATTTTAAGACCAACATTTAAAAAAATGAAAAGTCGGTAGAAAGCCCCGAAGCCAGTCAGTGACGGGAGAGTGTGTTCTGGGTGAATATACTAGCATCCACTGACAATATTTGGAAACTCGCCCTTCTGAGTTTGCTCCGTCCGTTTGTTTTAGTCTAATTTTCAAACAGAAAGAAGAGTCAAACCAGATTGTTGTTGGTTACCCATTGTGTGTAAATCAGTATTCCAGTTCAACAAAACTGTGTGGAGCGGGCAGCGCTGAGGAAGAAGCGGAGATATTAACCTGTGTACGTTGGTAGAGGCAAAATATCACTAAACCTTATCGAGTGATATATCATTCTCTCTCTCGGCCCTCTCTCACTCTCTAATACACACACATGCACACATATACACACACACAATTGTTGCCTTCAGATACTTATATCGCTCGAAACAAAATCGCCAGCGCACCACGCTTGCTCTGAACTACCCTAGGTATTCTAAAACGATTCAAAAACTGAGGCGCACTGACAGAATTTCGCCTAAAAAATCAACTCTAATCTTTCAGATTACGGTTTTAAAACATTCATATGACTTTATCTTAGTCAGGCGGTGTGCTGCTGATCGCTGGATTCCATCCCTCATGTCTTCATATCATGTTGTGTATGTTGTGAATGGTTTAGTTGAAAGAAACCAACTGATTTGCGCTGAGAGTGTGGCGAAAATAAAAATGATCTAAAATGTGCGACATTGATGCTGATAAATATCTGAAACGTGAACTAAAGTTGGCGGAGATACCGTTTAATAAAACTGCTTATGAGCCGTATAGAGAGAATCCATCTAAACCAAAGTTTGCAGTATTTTCGCAATCGATCGATATTCATGCCGCTGACTGGCGTGACTGATAATAAACTCTCTTCAATGATATTAATAAAACGAATAAACCAGAAGAAATCCATGTGGCAGGCGCGATCTCCGGCGGTGTGAATATTGAGTGCACAAATTCCAGTGATTGCATTGTGGAGATAGTATCTGATCTAAGCCATAAGCAATCTCGATCTAACCTTTCAAACGATGCGCCCCTTTAATCCTAAACAGAGCGTCAGCCGGTTGATGGGGGCAAGGGGTAATTTAGGAATATTCCCAGTGCCATAGACCGCATGCCGTTCACACGCCATCCGCATGCCCCGAAAATCAATGTGTGCGCGGAAACCACTCGCGGTTTATATGTGTGCTTTGCGTCTTTCTGTGAAGGGTATGAACATTTAACGAAAAAGGGTTGTTTTCTTTTCTTTCAAAATAGCAAACACTAATGTCTTGACAACGTGGGAACCTCCAGCAACGGCGAGACATCACACAGTAAAACATTTCCAATTTCTTCTGAGCGGTTCCATGAACACTTTATGCTGAAAGGCCAACTCAGCTTTGATTATTTTTATTCCATTTGGTCTGGTTCCGCTTAACCTTGGTTTCTAATAAATATTAACAGAGGGGTGCAGGAAGGGAGAAAGCATTTGAGTATTCAATTATTTGATACAAGGTCACTGATCTGAAACGCGGGTCCTGTTTCTTTCCCTACAGACGCTGGGCGACTTGCAGAAGATTCCCAGCATTTTCTGTTTTGTTATATTAATTTTCTTAATAAAATTGGATCAGTGTAAATGGGTGTTTGATAGCCGAAATTGTGGGCCGAAGGGCCTGTTTCCTTGATGTTTGCCTAAACAACTGTTCTGAAACACACGCTGCCTGTGTGAGAGAGAAGGCGGAGGGTGTGCAAAGGGATTATAAAGTTATCAAAATTCCTTGTGGTGGCTCTGTATTTTTTTCGGCCGAGGATCGCGTTTGCTGCTGAAAAATAGAGTGAATATCCTCTCTCGGTGGACGGTCCTTTGTGCAAACAGATCGCATAAGGAGATAAATGCTCATAGGTTGAAAAATGGTCGCAAAGTGGAGAGAGAGAAAAAACATTAAAGGAGTGACAGTAGGAGAGAGGGTCAAATTATTAGCGGAAAAGAAAGGATAGTTGTAGGGCGAGGAAATTGTCGCGGTGGGGTAGAAGGATTAAAATTATCAAAGAGAATGGAAATAATTACAAGAGTTAAGGAATAGAATGGTAAAATAATCCAGGGTCGGCACCTTTGTATTTAGCAGCGGTGAGGTAGTCCCAATGTGATTCCCCGGGCGGCGAAGGAACCAGAAAGGCAGTCGACAGGTGCAGGAGTCACCAAGCCCGGCACACACGGGTCTCTCGGGGAAGCACGGACAATTGTTTCCATTTCAGAAACACCCCCCTGAGGGCAGCTGCGCATTTCCCAGGCAATTATTTATTAAATGCTGCATGATAGCTGATTGAATTTGGATTTGCAAGCGCTTTCTCTCCCGCTCGCTCGCTCTCGATCAAGACAACGTTAAAGATGGGAGGGTCCTTTGTTCCCCCCCCCCCCCCCCCCCGTCATTACCTGAGGCAGCTAAAAGATTTCAGGATTAGACTTTCCAATACTAGTTTATTTATCTTTTAGCAACTTAAGGAGCAGGAATCGGTATGTCCAGTCGGCGGATGCAGGTGTGTGTTTGGAGCAATGTCCCGGGGAAAGAGAATTGTTCCTGGACGTTCAGTTTTTGCCTTGTATTGATCTTCATTTGATTACTTTTTGCAATATTGACCAATAAAAACCCCATAAGTAAAACACACATCTTTGTGCATATGACTCTGGCTAGCGCTCTAATTGTTGAAACAGAATTGTGTTTTAGAATACCAAAAGTGGCAATTCTAGCGACCTTTACAATAAGGATTGTTATAATCGAGTTGTTACATTATAACCTTGGAGTCGGCGATTGGAATTGACAAGTGTGCAAAGAGCGATTACATAATGGAATGGAAGTCTGATTCACACTGCAAAGTGCACCTTATAAAATATGGTCCAAAGACAGGCAGGAAAAGCAGCGTTGCTTGTCCATAATGCAACTTTCATCCGTTGACTTGCTCAAAGAGGAAAGCCAGCGATGCATACATATTTTAATCTATCTCGTATTTCCAGGTGCTGCATTAATAAAAAAAACACAACGGCTTGCATGTTCTGGGAAGTGTGTGTGTGTGTGTGTGTGTGTGTGTGTGTGTTTGTGTGTGTGTGTGTTTTAAGTAATGGAGGAGCGATTTATTCACTCATTAGTCGTCTTCTTTTTGGACAATAGTTCGCATCTTTTCTTCCCTTTTTCTCCGTCCGAAGGTATTATTCCCCCTTTCTCCGTCTTGATTGGACGCCCGGGGAGTTTGGTGAACGCCCAGTGATTATGTCACTTCGCGTGCGGACTCGGGATCAGTGCACAAACCCGTCCTCAGCTTTGAACTCCGCCGCTCTTTGACTTGAAATCACGAGATTTCCTCTTCATTTACTGTCCAGGTGCTCTAGCTGGCCGGAGACCTCCGAGGGGAGGAAGGAGAAAAAAAAGGAGGAAGTGAGAGAGAGAGAGAAAAAAAAGAGCAGCGTGAGAAAGAAAGAATATATTTGCAAAACAATACGACCCGCTCAAACGATCACCGGAGCAACTTAGCTGAGGAACTCAGGACTTTGCAATCTTTTGCCGAGTTGATTCAGTTTTGTTTTTCAAAAAAGAAGTTTCACCTGTTACGGAAAAGAACTTGTTTTTCGACCGCGGGCCGCAATGATTTGTTAAGGGACGATTTCTGTGCGAGTGTGTGTGTGTGTGTGTGTTTGTTGCTTTTGAGAGAGGTGAGTTGTTTCATCTCGAGGGCGCTCCTCTCCAAAAGTCGATCCGCTCTGCTCGCCCTCCCGTGAGCCAGGATGTCCAAGCCCGCAGACCACATCAAGAGGCCGATGAACGCTTTCATGGTCTGGTCGAGGGGTCAGAGGAGGAAGATGGCCCAAGACAATCCTAAAATGCACAACTCCGAGATCAGTAAAAGGCTTGGCGCTGAGTGGAAACTGCTGTCAGAGGCTGAGAAGAGACCGTACATTGACGAAGCTAAGAGATTAAGAGCGCAGCATATGAAAGAGCACCCAGATTACAAGTACCGTCCTCGGCGCAAGCCCAAGAACCTGCTGAAGAAGGACAGGTATGTCTTTCCTTTGCCTTACCTCGGGGACACTGATCACTTGAAGGCCGCGGGACTCTCGATGTCTGCCGCCGACTCTCTCCTGAGTGCATCTGAGAAAGCCAGGGCTTTCCTCCCGCATACGTCGCCTTACTCGTTGCTTGACCCCAGCCAGTTCGGCTCCAGCGCCATCCAGAAGATGACCGAGGTGCCCCACTCCCTCGCCACCACCCTGCCCTACGCGTCCACTCTGGGCTATCAAAGCGGAGCATTCGGCAGTTTGAGTTGCCCAAGCCAGCATACGCACACCCACCCGTCGCCCACCAACCCTGGCTATATGATCCCCTGTAACTGTACCGCCTGGTCCGCCTCCAGTTTACAGCCGCCAGTTGCTTACATACTTTTCCCGGGAATGACCAAAGGCGGGATAGACCCCTATGCCTCGGCGCATGCCGCCGCCATGTAGGCTAAAGAGCTCCGAGCAAACGACTTGTGAACTTGAATTCGGCATTGCATGTACAACACGACCAACAGCAACTAAAAAGACTGTCATCTTCAGTTGTCCAGACTCTTGAGGCCTGGAACGAATCCCCCGGAACAGTATTGGAAGAAGCAGAAAGAAAGCAGAATCAATCTCTCCCGACGCCGGCACGAGCACCTTGCAATGTAAAACAGGGAGAGAAGTATATATATAAAATTTAAAAGACTGTCGCTGATGTCAAAATTTACATTGCATGTACAGTAAAGGCTCGAGAAATCGAAACTCTGTCCCTAGTCTGACCACAGACTCTAAAAGAAGGGAACTTTGTGACGGAGCCTGTCAGTAGCATGATTTGAGTGCGCTACGGACGGCGGATAACTGGCTGTATAATTGTAGATGTTTTGTTTGAAACGCTGCCACTTAAAATGCTTGGCAGATTCTCAGTTTTATTTATTATCATGTATATTGGTCTATAATACCACGTGGTCATTTTGTTTCGGAACTGAATTCTTTCAAGTCCTCAAATTTTCTTTGCACATCGGAAACGAGACTTGTATTAAAACGTTGTCATCATAACTAGACGACTTGGCAATTTCGTTCGGGATTGCGAGATAACTTTAAAAATTAACTATAAGTGAGGGGTTGTTTATAACCTAGCGAAGACAGAGTAAAAGTGCACTGACTGCCTTATATTAAAGATAGTCCTCACTTGTTATTTCTGATTCTGGAACTGGTCACGGTTTTAATTTCAGACCGAACTTCAGACGTGAAGTCAATAACGTTGGGGTTTTTTTTAATGACAATTCAAATATGTTGAAAAAAAAGGGTATGTCTCCAATACAAACTGTATCCAGAAGGATTTTACCTCGTAACTCTGTTCAGTTGTTGAACACAGACAATGTTTTAAATAAAGACAAGCTGTCTACAAAAGTTAATATATGCAGAATATAGTATGTTTGTTGGAATCTGGAATCGACCCGCGTGTGAAGTCACAATAAATATTTCACAATATAATCTCATAAATGGCTAAACCGAGTGTCAATGGAGATGGTGTAGGTGAGAAATGCAACATCGACGCGCCCTGAACGCGTGAAATGTATATATTTTTAAACTTTTATCGTTAAATTAGACGTTTTAACTCAGTGTGAAAGTTCTTGAAGCTAATGGGGGGGGGGGGGGGGAGTAGACATTCTTATTAATAGTACTATTCCAAATAGTTTGCTTTTTGTTTGCTTGCCGTTGACTATTCTTGACTTGGGCTGTTCTAAAGAGAAAAGCAAAGAGCGACTAATCTACGCCCTACATCCTATTGAACTGGAGAAGGGCCAAGTCGTGCACGTCGGCTACTGCAAAGCAACCTAGACCGCTTGCTTCCGAAGAAATGTCAGGCCAGGTTAAAGCGTTGCCACACATTAGTTAAAGATTTCAGGTAATGAACTCTTAAACTAATTTAAATCACACCCACTGATGTTTAAAGTCAAACGAATGTTAGTCTGCACTTAATGGCATTGCTATTTTAACCATTATTCGTGTTGATGCTTTAGATGTCGTTTGTACTGAAGAGATTCGCGGTCGGTATTGCGTTTGGAACAAACCCGCGCACTCTGATTGTTTTTCACATTCCTAACTTTAGGGACTTTCACTCACTCTGTTGCATTTTTCTAACATATCCTGAAATGCGACCACTCACCAGCAACTTGAGATGGTGGTTAAGATTAAAGGATTTAAATAGGGCGGTGTCATATTGTGCAGAAGGATAATGAGTCGCCCCATAAATACAAATAGTTAGTGATGGGAATGCATTCATTGCTTATTCCAGAAGGTAATGCAATTGCCCATCTGGTTGCTGTGAATGTCAATGGAGATGATTGTATTATGTCTGAGTCCCCAAAGTGTTCTTGTGGCGTTCGTGTCGGGACAAAGTAAAAGAACTGGCACAGAACGAGCCAGTGCTAAGCGTGGCGGTCCACATAGGACCATTAGGACACGGGCTCAAAATATCCACAGAATGGGCCGTTCAAATGATGGAGCCAGGGAAGTCCTTGTTAACATGAAAGCAAACACTCCACAACAAAGAAAAGGCAACGCACTCAGTGTCGAATGTCAGTTTTGCGCGCCCGGCTTTGAATAGTCCGGGGTTGAGGTTGTCGAGTTTGTTTTATTTTTAATGAAGTTTTAGCCCGTTTAGCCTCTGTAAACCAACGCGGGGCTCGCGATGGCCTCGTCCTTGTTTTGAAAGCAATCTCTCTGAAGAAGGGTCTCGACCCGAAACATCACACATTCTTTCTCTACAGAGATGCTCCTGCCTGTCCCATTGAGTTACTCCAGCTTTTTAAAAATGTCTTCTGGGGCACTCTCGCTCATCTTCTATGGTTAACAACTGTGGCCGTGTTGTTTTTAAATGTTAAACTTACGTAAATCAAGAGTGGTTATTTAAGTAAACACCAAAACGTTCTGAATCATGGTTTAGTTGGCCCTCTGTGCCTAACCCAAGGTGCTGGAATTAAGTCCTGTCACCCAGAGACCACTTTTAACAGATTGTTTAACTCGCGATTAATCCCTTCAGACCAGTTCGATCACACTTTAACAAGAAAAAAAAATCTGTTTTGTTAAACTAATCGACTTGACACCTGAATGAACTAAAGTCTGATGTCACTTGTCGAGTCCCGTAACCCCGGAGGGCTGTCAGCTCCTGTTAAACTAGTTCACCCAGAAAGCTCGGTGAAAACCTTCTGAATTTTTTAACACGTAAATAAAATCATTAAGCAGACAGGTACAAATAGCACACCTTGGTGCTCGTATTTCCAAACACTTAGCGTGGGGTTTCACATTACAATAGTAAGGTCGTCACTCGGTATTGTTGGTGCCTCGGCGCCGTACCCAGGCAATGCGGGCCATGGGGAATGGCCATTAGAAAGGGGCAAGACTGGAAACCTAATACGCATAGGATTAAGAAGGAAGTGAAGCAAATCATAAAACAAATGCTAAGAGAAACGCTGGATAGGAATTAAAGGCGCCATGTTAGGAGTAAGAAGATGTCCATACCTGCGCCAAGTTGGACGGTTGCCTTCAAGGAGGCAAAACGTTGGCAGGACAGATGTAACGGCATCGAAACTGTCCGTTCAGCCCAACCAGTGTTTATGTTTAAGAGGAGTCTCTTCCCAACCTCTTTACCCATGCTAAAAATCAGCGGGCACACCGGCTCGTCCCCGTCTCACTTGCTGTTATTCACACAAGGAAATAAACAGGGACCAGGGAACTCTAGGTTTTCTGCTGCGTGGTACAGGTGAAGCAACCCGGATTAGCAATGTGATCCGGCTTCAGAGCAGCAGGCAACGAAAAAAACCGTCCAGGGTATTTCAGGGACAGGGGGTAGTGTTTTAAACACTGCATGATAAACACCTGAAATTCTTCACAAAAAAGGTGGGGAGAAATTCCAAAAGATATCTATAAAAAATGTGAATGATAGATTTTCAAATATTTTCTGATTAAAATTGCAAAAAGTTTAACATCTTGAAGTTCCAACAAGGAGTCGAGCTTAATCAAAATTCATTTCCCAAATTCTAATTTTGACGTGAACACTTTTGGTCAATCGTTTTGTTTTCAAATTGATACCCTATTCCTGGAGCGGAGGGCGCTGTAAAGTTGCCAAATTCAATTGTGACTAATGCATATTTTAAACAAATGCTCTTTTTGAATGGCGCCGTGGTACTTAACTTCGCCTGCAAATCGTTTCAGTGCTACGTGGCTGATTAAGGGAGATGGTTGGGGGAACAGCAGTTCGCCGGGGTGGCGAGGGTCGAGGCTGGCATTGCGTCCACGCTCTGCTCATTGGGTGATAGGACTGGCTCCCACAGCGGTGAGTGCCACTGCCAAAAGTTGTCATCCCAAATGCACTAAAACATTTATTTATGCTCACACTCAACACACACTTGGCAAACAAACGTTGACGGTTTTCAGTGTCACTCACCAAAAAAACGTAAACAAACACATAAAAACCCACTCTATTTCCCCCATTTTACTCTGGTTTCCCCATTCCCGCGTGTTACTCTGCCCGCTCCATCGTTTAATTTATCATCTTCTTCTCCCTTTCTTCATATTGATGACCACTCCATCCAGTCTTTCTCACCCAGAGGGAGAATTGGAGTTTGGAAAGTGACTCCTATTTTTATTTTCGTTTTCCCATTGATGTTGAAAAATCAGAGTCAACATCTTGTAAATGATTTGTGCGATCAAATCATTTCTTACAAAGGTTTTGCCGGGGTCCGTGATGCCTATTAGAATTTCAAAGTATTAAAAAGATCAATCGGGAGAGAAAACGTTAAATGGCCCTCTCAGATGCAAATGCTTCTGAATAATTACGTAATATGTGTGAATACCTTAGGCATATCAAATGACTCCAGTTAAAGGAGCAGCGTCTAATAAGAGGGAGACGCGGAATTAATAATTACCGACGATGTAACACGACATTAACTCAAAGAGGTAAAATATGAAAACAATTGGCTTGTGGGGAAAGGTGGCGTGAAGCTGGATTTCGCTCCCTCTCATTTTATGGGGTTGTGTTATGTCACGGTGGTGGGTACAGGATTAGCACACTGAGGTGTAATGGTATTACTTCCTAATTAAAATTTACATTTCGCATCCAGATTGTTTACTTATCTGCCAAGAACATATGCTCGAATAAGTTTTTTTCCCCTCTGTATTCTGCACTATCGCCCAAGGTGCAATTCAATATAAAACCAGCATCTCGTGCCTTATTACATTCTCGAGGTCCTTATCTTGGGTCTGTAATTTATGGTGATACTCGATGGAACTGTATATGGACTTATTTTAGTGTTAATCTGAAAGCATGCAAATTCATCTCCGGAATATTAGAATGATATTAGAATAATATTGCACTCTCCTCCCCCGTTACATATTCTTTCTCCATTTTTGCAAAAATGAATTAAGGATGACATTTATAGCTGTGTTGTAACACATTGACTATAATATTCCTTACGTAAATTATGTTGTTGGATAAATATATACCATCTGCACAATGAGTTTGTTTAGTGTACGTCTAATGCCAACAGGAGTAGCACACTCACACCCAGCAATAGCCTAGTGCAGTTGAGATATCAACAGCGGTTTCACTGGCAGACAAATATATTGCAATTTTGAGGCTACATTTATTTCTGACCTTTTGTAGTCCGATCTATTGACCAAACAAAACCCAATGAAAGATAGGCAATGACTTGCATTATGTATTTGCGATCAGTTGTTTGCAGTGGGATGGGTATCGAGGTGATTGCTGCGTGCGCCCGCGTGCAATTTCCAGACACTGAAGCTTCGGTCACTGAAAAGGTTTGGCCAAATAAAAGATCAGTATTTTCCTCGTGGTATTTTCGGGCATGCAGATAAAGGATTTGAAGAGTAAAACAAAACTACAAATGCTCTTCTCAGGTCATCGATCAGAAGAAGCACTAGCTCTGTTTCTCTCCCCACAGATGCTGCCCGACCCGCTGAGTGTTACCCACATCGTTGGGGTTTGTGGGGGGCCTCCGTGGTTTGTTTTCACTCTTCTTTTCAATTCCCCGAATGTTTCTTTGAGATTGATGAAAATATTATTCTGGAAAGTGTTCGCAACTTGGCGGTGTGGGGGTGGGGGGGGGGGGGGTGGAGACGTGTGGCATTAAATTAATTAATCAGAGAGCACCTAGGTTTTACATCTGAATATGTCTGTCCGTTTATCTATAATTCCTGCAGAATACAGACGTGTTGTTGTATAAGGATTGTTCACAGTATCAAACTCCACACAGACGGTCTGACCCCCCCCCCCCCTCCTCCACCCTTCTTGCAAGAAGCAGTTCTAATATTTTATGTTTATTTTAAATTGGCCAAATGCGGGCGATGTTCGTTAATAAATCTGCCTTTTGCCTATCGAGAGAGCTCTGTTATATCACAAGGGAAATTGCACATTGGAATCGCAGTGAGCCTATAGATCTTTCTTTAACTACGTCTCGGCATTTTTATATTTTCTGACAAAAGTCAGGGGATCATATGCTCAATTCAATCTTCCTTATCTCCCCCGGACTCCTTTCAAACGGGGCTGCAGCTCTGCGTCACATTAAAGGAGCGGATAATTGGCCTTTATTTTATTTAATTTAATACGACAGGCGGGTGCTTTAATGTAATTTATATGCTTAATTTAGCGATAAAAGTTTAAAAAAAAAGAAGTATAGCGACATGGATTGGTGCCTCGGGATTTTCGAAACACTTTCAACCCTGCCCTCACCCCCCTCTCTCTCCCTCACCCCATCCCCAATAACATTTCATGCAACCCAAAAACCTAAAACATTCTCGCTAATTTTCT
>JAXLNO010001666.1:0-123838 GCA_038087875.1 Malacoraja senta
GAGAGAGAGAGGGAGAGAGAGGGGGAGAGAGAGGGAGAGAGAGTGAGAGAGAGGGGGAGAGAGAGAGAGGGAGGGAGAGGGAGGGGGAGAGAGAGAGGGGAGAGAGAGAGGGGGAGAGAGAGAGAGGGAGAGGGAGGGGGAGGGAGAGGGAGAGAGAGAGGGGGAGAGGGAGAGAGAGAGAGGGGGGAGAGAGAGAGGGGGAGAGAGAGAGAGAGGGGTGAGAGAGAGAGGGGGAGAGAGGGGGTGAGAGAGGGGGAGTGAGAGGGAGAGAGAGAGAGGGAGGGAGAGGGAGAGAGAGGGAGAGGGAGAGGGAGAGGGAGAGAGAGAGAGGGGAGAGAGAGGGGGAGAGAGGGAGGGGGAGAGAGGGAAAGAGACATTGATGGGAAATGAAGAATTGAGTGAAAATTGAGGATTTGGGCTAAAGATGAAGGAGTGAGATAGAGATGGAGACAGAGAGAGTGACTCACTGTAAAGGTTTCATAATGAGGCGTCGTTACTTTACTATCTTTATTCATACTGGAGCATTACACATAGCACTAGCTGTACGTGGTCTGTCACAGGAACTAGAGAGCGATCTGTGGGTGGGGAGATTGTAGATATACTTGTGATATGGGGAGTGGTTAGAAGGTATGAGGTCACTATGTTAAAGGCACATGCATATCTCATCTACATCTTTCCTCTTCGAAACGACAGGCAAATACAATGGTCACATGGCGACCACGGCTCATGCGCTAGGATAGTTAAACAAAATCGCCATAGCGGTCAGGCGGTTTGACAAGACGTCCCGCCCGGGTTCGCGTCTCGCCATCCACCCCTCCTGCAGGAGGAAGAGGCACCGGCGGGGAAAGACGAACCTGAAAGGGAGAAACGGGAGGAGACGGAGGAGACCGCGGCACCGAACCCGGAGGGGATGCGGGGTCGGGACCGGGACGAGCGCGGGCAGGCGAGCGAGGACTAGTCGGAGTGGGATGGAACGGAAGGGGCGGAGGAGGAACAGAACGTTGCATGTCAGGACGGACGGGCAGAGCAACGCCCTGACGCGAAACAGGCAGTGGGGGAGCAAAGGGATCCGCGGCAGGAGGACGCGGCTCGTTGACGAGCCGAAGGTGCTGGCGGGACCGTCGGTAAATGGCTCCAGCGTGGTCGACGAGATAGGACCTGGGCGACCCCGCAGAGCCGACGACAGTAGCGAGCTTGGAGTGACCGGGAGCGGTCTGCATACGGACAACTTGACCGGGGAAGAGGCGCGGCAGCGGGTGGCAGGACCTGTCATGGGAACGCTGCTGGACGTCGTGCCTGAAGGCAATGCGTTTCTGAACCGCCGCAGGTGGGCGGATGGAGGGTATGAGGGAGCGCTGGGCCACAGGGAGCGGGAGTCTGGTAGCGCGAGACATGAGCCGCTGAGCAGGTGAACCCATGGCAGATTCGCGGGAAATGTTCCGAAGGTTGAGGAGGGCCAGATGGAAGTCGGAGTTAATGCCACCACACTGTTCCAACAGGTGCTTCGCGCTGCGGACTGCGCGCTCGGCCAAACCGTTGCTTTGCGGGTACTCCGGGCTGCTGGTGAAATGGCGGAAGTTCCATCTGGAAGCGAACGCTTTAAACTCGGAGCTCGTGAACTGGCTGCCATTGTCCGACTGCAGGCTTGCCGGGGGGGGCAAAAGTGCCAAAATGAGGGTACAACCTGTCGATGACGGCCGAAGAGGTCATGGAATGCAGCCGGTCGACCACAAACCAGCTGGAGTAGGAGTCAACGAGAACCAGGAAATGTTTGCCCCGCCACTCGAAAATGTCAGCGGCAAGCGCCATCCAGGGCAGTTCGGGCGCGGGCTGCTGTAGAAGCGGCTGACGCTGCTGATGGGGGGCGAGGCTGTTGCAGGTGGAACACGAGGAGACCCTCTCCCGGATGTATTTGGCCATATCCGGCCAATAGAACTGGCTCCTGGCGAGAGACACGGTGGCTTCGGCCCCAGGGTGACCGCGGTGTGCGACTTGAAAATAGTGGTCGTGCAGCGCCGCGGGCACGACCACTTTGTGACCCTTCACCACCACGCCGTAGTGCAGTACGAGCTCGTCCCGAATCAGGAAGTAGGGCACGGCACCAGCCGGCAGTGCCGAACGACGGTCAGGCCAGCCCTGCCGGATGACGGCAGACAGCTGTTGCAGGGCAGGGTCATTGGTAGTGTGTTCAACCAGGGACTTCATCTGCTGTGAGGGGACGATGTTCAATCGTAGCACCAATAACTCAGACATTTCATATTGGTGGCGAGCGGTGGACGTCAGCGGGGCGCGAGACAACGTGTCGGCCACGAACATGTCCTTGCCCTTACGATAAACCACCGTGAACGTGAAGCGCTGGAGCTGCAGCATCATGCGCTGCAGGCGTGATGAGGCCACATGGATCGATTTGTTGAGGATGGTGACAAGTGGCTGATGGTCAGTTTCAACGGTAAAAGTGTTGCCCACGATGTAGTCCTGGAATTTGGAGCAGGCAAACACCACGGCCAGTAGCTCCTTCTCAATCTGCGCGTAGTGCTGTTCGGTGGCGGTCATGGTGCGGGACGCGAAGGAGACAGGCAGCTGCAGGCCGTCATGGACCTGGAGACAGGCGGCACCGAGTCCGAACTGAGAGGCGTCGCAGGTGAGGACAATGGGACGCTGCAGGTCAAAGAACTTGAGCGTGGGGGTGCTGATCAGCTTAGACTTAAGAATGTCAAATGCCTTCTGATGGTTGGGTAACCAAAGCCAGGACGTGTCCTTTTTGATCAGATCCCTCAGGGGAGCGCTGAGCTCGCTGAGGTCGGGGATGAACTTCCCCAGGTAGTTTACCAAGCCGAGGAAGCGTTGCAGGCCTGCCACATTGGTAGGAGGGGGCATCCCTGAGATGGCAGCCGTTTTCTGCGGGTCTGGCTTTAATCCCTCAGCGGTGAATACATGTCCAACATAGGTGACCTCCGAGACGCGGAATCGGCACTTCTTGGGGTTCATTTTCAAGTTGATTTGCCGGGCCCGGTCCAGGTCCAGGCGGAGGTTGACATCGTGTTCGGCAACGTCCTTACCGTAAACGAGGATGTCGTCAACAATTATGGCGCAAGGTAGACCTAAAAACAACTGCTCCATTGTCCGCTGAAATACCTCGCTGGCAGAGTTGATCCCGAATGGCATTCGGAGGAACCGAAACCTTCCGTAGGGGGTGGCGAAAGTTGTCAAAATGGACGACCGCTCGTCCAGTGGTATCTGCCAGAAGGAGCTTTTGGCATCGAGGACAGAAAAAACCGTTGCTGGACCAACCTGTGCAGCGACGTCTTCCACCGTTCTCATAGGGTAGTGAGGGCGTAGAATGGCCAGGTTGAGGTCTTTGGGGTTGATGCAGATGCGTATCTCGCTCATGTCCTTTTTAGCAGCAACAACCATGGAAGAGACCCAGCTGTTGGGCTCGACGACCGCCTTTAGGACGCCCATTTGTACCATACTGTGTAGGGTCGCCTCCACTCTGTCCCTCATGGCGAAGGAGACACGGTGAGGAGCATGGACCACAGGAACGATCTTATGGTCCACTACAATCTTGTAGCTGCAGGGTAGTTTGCCTAGCTTATCATCAAAGCGGTCGGGATAATCGGCCAGCGGGTCCATAAGAGTCTGCACCTGGTGGATGTCCCGGTGGAAGTACACCAGTCCCATTTCCTGGCATGCCTGGATCCCCAGCAGGGGAATGCATTTTCGATTGAGGAGATAGAAGGTGAGGGGCCGAGTGGTCTATAGTATCTTACAGTGTAGCGTGGCCTTGCCCACAGGAGTAAGAATCTCCCCACCGTAGGCATGCAAGGTTGAGCTCTGGGAAAATATCTGCTCATTAGTTCTTATCTGGTTGAAAAGGGATGTTGACATTACGTTGGTCACCGCCCCCGTGTCGATTTTAGCAGTGAAGGTCGAGTTGTTCACAGTGACTTGCACAGAAGGATCCGTTATCATAGCAGGTGCGTCCAACACGGTAAACAAGTTGGTCTCCCCCTGAGAGGAGTCAGATGCAGAAACAGAATGTTCATCGGAATAGCACTGGGAGCTGAGCTCGTTGTGAGCTTGTAGAAGGTTGTTTAAATTTCCCCTTCGAGCAGCGACAGGCTTCCCACGGGAACGACAAGCCGCAGCAAAATGGTTCAATTTTTTGCAGGCATTACAAGTTTTTCCCAAAGCAGGGCACACATTGAATTGATGGGTTGTGAAGTTGCAATTAGGGCACCTTTGCCGGGTACCCCCCCCTGTAGCAGCACCGAACCCCGGGGCGCGTCCCCCTCGAGCAGCGAGCGACCCTGGGGGTCGCGACTGGGGTGTGTTCATGAGATGACTGGGAGTGCTGGCAAAGTTGATCGCCTGCTCAGCCGGCGACGCCGCCGAATAAACAGCTTCAGCTAAGCGAGTAGCGTGCATAGCATCGGCTAAAGTCAGATCCGGCTTGCGCAGAAGTTCGGCCTTGAGCTTCTCATCACGGAGACCGTAAACCAGAAGGTCCCTGATAATCTCATCGGGGTTCCACGCGTGGAGGCGGCAGCGCCTTCCTAGGTGCCGCAGCGCAATGACATAGTTCTCAGCAGATTCCCCAGGGAGCTGACGCCGTGCGAACAGTTTAAAACGTTCTAAGATGCAATTAGTCGGAATGTCACAAATAGCGTCAAACATAGCCAACAGACATACCGGGTCCCGAGCTGATTCTCCAACAGCGTAGACGAAGAAGTCGGAGCGAGTCAGGGCCTCGGGACCAGCCAAGTTGAGAAGCAGAGAGGCTTTGAGAGCGGGGGTGGCGTCAGGATGAGCGATCGTGAGTTAGTGTTCAAAGTCACGTTTGAATACGTCCCATCGAAGGGCGATGTCTAAATCAAAAACGAGCACATCGGGCTTACGGGCAGAAGAGGCCATGACAAAGAAACAGGAGGGCGGGTGAAACAAAAAACTGGGACAAAATTAAATGATAAACCGATAAACAGGAGGCGCAAGGTAAGTTATTTGACACCATGTAAAGGATTCATAATGAGGCATCGTTACTTTACTATCTTTATTCATACTGGAGCATTACACATTGCACTAGCTGTACGTGGTCTGTCACAGGAACTGGAGAGCGATCTGTGGGTGGGGAGGTTGTAGATATACTTGTGATATGGGGAGTGGTTAGTAGGTATGAGGTCACTATGTTAAAGGCACATGCATATCTCATCTACAGACGGGTACATGGATAGGAACTCCCCCCGAAAATGTGGTACCCTGGCCGGGTGAGGCGGCTGATCTTAACCTCATCGGGACTTCTGTGCCGATCGGCGGGATGAATTTGCCCCCGGCGGCCAGAGCCGGCAGATCCGTTCCAATTGCCGACTTCCACGGCCAACTTTGCGGGCCGATATCTCAGCCCACCGGCGGCTTAGGTGGACCGTTCCAGTACCATTGAACTCCCCTTGGAGACCATGACCTCATTTTGTCTGGCAAAAAGGATAATCCAGAAAGGCTCTGGAAACAAGGGTGCCGGAAAATCGGTGGTGGACCTGTACATGGCAGCATCTTTGACTGGTTGCATCACGGCCAGGTTCAGCAACTCGAAAGCCCAGGTAAGAAGGAGATTATAAAAGGTGGTGGACACTGCCCGGTCCATCACGGGTACTGACCTCCCCACCATCATACGGTCCTGAGAAAACAAGGCCTGTATACCAAAAGGCTCTATTCACCATGGAGGGCAATGTCAAAGATCAATGAAAAACCGAAGATAGACACAAAAGGCTGGAGAAACTGAGTGTGACTGACAGCATAGACATAGAAACATAGAAAATAGGTGCAGGAGTAGGCCATTCGGCCCTTCGAGCCTGCACCGCCATTGAATATGATCATGGCTGATCATCCAACTCAGTATCCCATCGCTGCCTTCTCTCCTTACCCCCTGATCCCTTTAGCCACAAGGGCCACATCTAACTCCCACTTAAATATAGCCAATGAACTGGCCTCAACTACCTTCTGTGGCAGAGAATTCCACAGATTCACCACTCTCTGTGTAAAAGATGATTTTCTCATCTCGGTCCTAAAAGACTTCCCTTTTATCCTTAAACTGTGATCCCTAGTTCTGGACTTCCCCAACATCGGGAATAATCTTCTTGCATCTAACCTGTCCAACCCCTTCAGAATTTTGTAAGTTTCTATAAGATCCCCCCTCAATCTTCTAAATTCTAGCGTGTACAAGCCGAGTCTATCCAGTCTTTCTTCATATGAACGTCCTGCCATCCCAGGAATCAGTCTGGTGAACCTTCTCTGTACTCCCTCTATAGCAAGAATGTCTTCCTCAGATTAGGAGACCAAAACTGTACGCAATACTCCAGGTGTGGTCTCACCAAGACCCTGTACAACTGCAGCAGAACCTCCCTGCTCTTATACTCAAATCCTTTTGCTATGAACGCTAACATACCATTTGCTTTCTTCAATGCCTGCTGCACCTGCATGCCTACTTTCAATGACTGGTGTACTATGACACCCAGGTCTCGTTGCATCTCCCCTTTTCCTAATCGGCCACCATTCAGATAAAAGTCTACTTTCCTGTTTTTGCCACCAAAGTGGATAACCTCACATTTATCCACATTATACTGCATCTGCCATGCATTTGCCCACTCACCCAACCTATCCAAGTCACCTTGCAGCCGCCTAGCATCCTCTTCACAGCTAACACTGCCCCCCAGCTTCGTGTCATTGCAAACTTGGAGATGTTGCATTCAATTCCCTCATCCAGATCATTAATATATATTGTAGATAGCTGGGGTCCCAGCACTGAGCCTTGCTGTACCGCACTAGTCACTGCCTGCCATTCTGAAAAGGACCCGTTTACTCCTACTCTTTAACATAGAAACATAGAAACATAGAAAGTAGGTGCGAGAGTAGACCACCAGGCCCATCGAGCCCGCACCGCCATTCGCTCATGGCTGAACACTAAACAGACACCCTTACCCACAAACAGTAGACACAAGACACAGAACACAAGACACTACCCTCCCCTTTATATCGCTATCACCCCTCTCCACCCCAAGAACCGCGTGATCTCCTGGGGGAGGCAAAAAAACGGATAAAAACCCAGGTCCAATTCGGGAAAAAAATCCGGGAAATTCCTCTCCGACCCCAATCCAGGCGATCGACACTTGTCCAGGAGATCACTCAGGTCTTACTATACTAACCATACCTAGGTCCATATCCCTGCCCTCTCCCCGTAGCCCCTTATCCCCTTGGCAGCTAAAAAAACATCTATTTTAGACTTAAATATATTTAATGTTTCTGCTTCCACTGCTCCCTGGGGCAGTGAATTCCATAAATTAACCACCCTCTGGGTGAAGATGTTCTTCCTCATCTCAGTTTTAAAAGAGCCCCCTCTTATTCTACAACTATGTCCCCTAGTTCTAGTTTCCCCGATCATTGGGAACATCCTCGGTGCATCCACCCGATCAAGGCCCCTCACGATCTTATATGTTTCAATGAGATCGCCTCTCATTCTTCTAAACTCCAAAGAGTAGAGTTCCAGCCTACTTAACCTTTCCTCATATGTCAATCCCCTCATTGCAGGAATTAATCTTGTAAACCTTCGCTGCACTGCCTCCAGGGCCAGTACATCCTTTCTTAAGTATGGACCCCAGAACTGTACACAGTATTCCAAATGTGGTCTCACTAATACTGTGTACAGCTGCAGCAAGACCTCCGTGTTTTTATACTCAATCCCCCTAGCAATAAAGGCCAAAACTCCATTGGCCTTCCTGATTGCTTGCTGCACCTGCATACTAACTTTTAGTGATTCATGTACTACTACCCCTAGATCCCTTTGCGTTGCATTACAACGCAGCTCCACCTCATTTAGAAAATAACTTGCCCTATCAATTTTTTCCCAAAGTGAATGACTTCACATTTATTAGTATTAAATTTCATCTGCCAAGTTGTTGCCCACTCACCTAGCTTATCTATATCCTTTTGCAGACTCTTCCTATCCTCCTCATCCCCTACTTTTCCTCCCATTTTTGTATCGTCCGCAAATTTTGATATATTACACTTGGTTCCCTCCTCCAAATCATTTATATAAATTGTGAACAACTGGGGTCCCAGCACCGACCCTTGCGGAACCCCGCTAGTTACCGGTTGCCATCCCGAGTATGAACCATTTATCCCCACTCTCTGCTTCCTATTTGTTAGCCAATCCGCTACCCATGCTAATATATTACCCCCAATCCCATAATTTTTTATTTTTAGCAATAGTCTCTTATGTGGCACCTTGTCAAAAGCCTTTTGGAAGTCCAAGTATACCACATCCACCGGTTCCCCTTTATCCACCCGGGTTGTTACTTCCTCAAAGAATTCGAGCAGATTCGTTAAACAGGACTTCCCCTTCACAAAACCATGCTGGTTCTGTCCGATGAAGTCATGTTTATCCAAGTGCCCCGTTAGTGTTTCTTTAATAATTGTCTCTAACATTTTACCCACCACCGATGTTAGACTAACCGGTCTATAGTTACCCGCCTTCTGTTTACTTCCTTTTTTAAATATAGGTGTTACATTGGCCATTTTCCAATCCACTGGGACCGTTCCTGCCTCCAGGGAGTTTTGGAAAATTATCACCAATGCATCCACAATCCCCACCGCTATCTCCCTCAAGACCCTTGGATGTAATCCATCAGGCCCAGGGGATTTATCCTCCTTCAGTCTCATTAATTTCCCTAATACCACCTCCTTGGTGATCTTAATAGTATTTAGCTCCTCCATTCCTACCGCCCCCTGTTTATCCAGCGTTGGAATATTTTTTGTGTCTTCTATGGTGAAGACTGATACAAAATACTCGTTTAATGCCTTTGCCATTTCCATGTTCCCCACCAACAACTCTCCAGTCTCACCCTCCAATGGACCAACGTTCACCTTAGCCACCCTTTTTCTTTTTATATAGCTATAAAAACTCTTACTATTAGTTTTTATGTTGTTCGCTAAATTCCTTTCATAGTCTATTTTCCCCGTCTTAATTAACCTCTTAGTTATTTTTTGCTGACCTTTAAATGCTTCCCAATCCTCTACCCTCCCACTATCTCTAGCTACCTTATATGCCCTTGCCTTCAGCCGAATACTATCCTTTATAGTTTTACTGAGCCATGGCTGACTGTTCTTTCCCTTACCCCTTTTTTTCTTCATAGGAACAAATTTTTCTTGAAGGTTATACAGTAGATCCTTAAACGTACACCACTGCTCATGTACCGTCTTATTCTTGAGTCTGCTATCCCAGTCAACTTTGATCAGCTCAGTCCTCATACCTTCATAATCCCCTTTATTTAGACTAAGTACCCTAGCCTGAGTTTCAACCTGCTCTCCTTCTATTTGAATATGGAATTCGACCATATTGTGGTCACTTGTTCCCAACGAGTCTCTAACTATGACATTTTTAATTAATCCTGCTTCATTACACAGGACCAGATCCAAGATTGCCTCCCTCCTTGTCGGTTCTGTGACATACTGTTCTAGGAACCCGTCTCTAATACATTCTATAAACTCTTCCTCTAGTCTACCCTGCCCAGTTTGGTTTGCCCAATTAATATGAAAATTGAAGTCCCCCATGATTACAGCAGTTCCCTTTTTACATGCGTCAACTATTTGCAGATTTATGTTCTGACTAACAGCGTCACAGCTATTTGGAGGTCTATAAATTACACCCACTAGTGTTTTTTTCCCCTTGTTATTTTCTATCTGTACCCAAGCTGTTTCACTATCCTGATCCTTCAACGCAATATCCTTCCTCTCTATTGCCGTTATTCCCTCCCTTATTAAAAGGGCCACCCCTCCTCCCTTTCTTTCCTGTCTATCTTTGCTTCCTGTCTGCCAGCCAGTTCTCTATCCACATCAATACTGATCCCGCAATACCATGTGCTTTAAGTTTGCATACTAATCTCTTATGTGGGACCTTGTCGAAAGCCTTCCGAAACTCCAGATATAACACATCCACTGGTTCTCCCTTATCCACTCTACTAGTTACGTCCTCGAAAAATTCTATAAGATTCGTCGGACATGATTTACCTTTCATAAATCCATGCTGACTTTGTCCAATGAATTCACCACTTTCCAAATGTGCTGCTATCCCATCTTTAATAACTGACTCCAGAATTTCCCCACCACCGATGTTAGACTAACAGGTCTGTAATTCCCCGTTTTCTCTCTCCCTCCCTTTTTAAAAACTGGGGTTACATTAGGTACCCTCCAGTCCTCAGGAACTACTCCAGAATCTAAAGAGTTTTGAAAAATGATCACTAATGCATCCACTATTTCTGCGGCTACTTCCTTAAGTACTCTGGGATGCAACTTATCTGGCCCTGGGGATTTATCGGCCTTTAATCCATTCAATTTACTTAACACCACTTCCCGGCTACCCTGGATTTCTGGAGAAAAGGGGCAACTCTGGAGAAAAGGGGCAGGTGACGTTTCGGGTTTGATTACACTGTCCTGATTAATTTTACTGATTGTATACCTTGTTGTCATCTTCTCCCCTGCCAACAATGAACCATTCTAGTCTGCAGTAAGGTCCCGACCCGAAATGTCACCCAATTCCTTTTCTCCAGAGATGCTGCCTGTCTCTAGGGGTAGGGTGTTGACGTGGATAGAAAATTGGTTGGCAGACAGGAATCAAAGTGAACGGGTCCTTTTCAGAATGGCAGGCAGTGGCGAGTGGAGTGCCGCAAGGCTCGGTGTTGGGGCCGCAACTGTTTACCATATATATTAATGATTTGGAAGAGGGAATTAAGAGAAACACCAGCATGTTTGCAGATGACACAAAGCTGGGTGGCAGTGTGAACTGTGAAGAGGATGTTGGGAGATTGCAGGGTGACCTGGACAGGTTGAATGTGTGTGCAGATGCATGGCAGATGCAGTATAATATAGACAAATGTGAGGTTAACCACTTTGGTGGCAAAAACAAGGGGGCAGATTATTATCTCAATGGGGTTAGGTTAGGTAAGGGGGAGGTGCAGCGAGACCTGGGTCCTTGAACAATGATCACTGAAAGTTGGCGTGCAGGTACAGCAGGCAGTGAAGAAAGTTAATGGAATGTTGGCCTTCATAACAAGAGGATTTCCGTATAGGAGTAGAGAAGTTCTTCTGCAGTTGTATAGGGCTCTGGTGAGATCACATCTAGAGTATTGTGTACTGTTTTGGTCTCCTAATTTGAGGAAGGACATCCTTGTGATTGAGGCAGTGCAGCATAGGTTCACGAGATTGATCCCTGGGATGGTGGGACTGTCATATGAGGAAAGATTGAAAAGGCTAGGCTTGTATTCACTGGAGTTTAGAACGATGAGGGGGGATCTTATAGAAACATATACAATTATAAAAGGACTGAACAAGCTAGATGCAGGAAAATGTTCCCAATGTTGGGCAAGTCCAGAACCAGGGGCCAAAGTCTTAGAATAAAGGGGTGACCGTTTAAAACTGAGGTGAGAAAAAAACGTTTTCACCCAGAGAGTTGTGAAATTTGTGGAATTTCTTGCCACAGAGGGCAGTGGAGGCCAAATTACTGGATGGATTTAAGAGAGAGTTAGATAGAGGTCTAGGGGCTGGTGGAATCAAGGGCTATGGGGAGAAGGCAGGCACGGGTTATTGATTGGGGACGATCAGCCATGATCACTATAAATGGCGGTGCTGGCTTGAAGGGCCAAATGGCCTCCTCCTGCACCTATTTTCTTTGTCTATGTCTATGTCCCGTTGAGTTACTCCAGCATTTTGTGTTTACCTTCGAATGAACCAATCTACATTTCCTTGATCATCATCTGCTTTCAAATGTCTTCCATATCTCTCATTTCCCTCACCCCTGACTTTCAGTCTGGAGAAGGGTCTCGACCCAAAACGTTACCTATTCCTTTTCTCCAGAGATTCTGCCTGACCCACTGAGTTACTCCAGCTTTGTGTGTCTACCTTCTGTTCAAACCAGCATCTGCAGTTCTGCTCCTTCCTACACATCAGTGAGGGACCGTGCACTCTGGGTTAACCAGATACAGTTATTTTATTCTACTCACAGACTGAGATGCTTCATCGTGCTCTTCCTGGGCTTTGCAGATGTGAGACTTTTATCGATGCGTGGTTCCATTTCAAGCGATATGTTGTAGCTACAGAATGGCAAACAAACACAAGTTGGATAAATTAATGCAGTTATTCTGCCAAATTCAATGCTTGCATCAAAGATCATTTGGCCGGGAGGCATTTATTTCTCTGGCAAGAGAACATGGCTCATTACAGGGTGGCTCGGTGGCACAGCAATAGAGATGCTGCCTCACAGCGCCAGGGACCCGGATTCGATCCTGACTACGGGTGCTGTCTGTACAGAGTCTGTCCGTTCTCCCTGTGCCCTGCGTGAATTTTCTCTGGCATCTTTGGTTCCCTCCCACACTCCAAAGACGTACAGGTTTGTAGGTTAATTGGCTTGGTATGAATGTAAAAATTGTCCCATGTGTATGTTGGGTAGTGTTAATGTACGGGGATCGCTGTTCGATGCGCTTAGGCCAAAGTGCCTGTTTCCATGCTGTATCTCTAAACTAAACATATTTCATTTATTATGCAATCTATGGTACAGCGTTTACGACCCATTGTGCTGTAGCTAGAAATAATGTTATTGTTCCATTTTATGTACATGTACACTCTCGACTCTCGTGCAGATTTACAATGCCAGTTTAGAGATACAGCGCGGAAACAGGCACTTTGGCCTAAGCGCCAAAGATTACATCTAAGATTACATCCATGTTTAGACAAGAATAAAAAATGTTCTTCCAAAGCTTCTTACCTTTCATCATCAGTTAAATACTGTTGCCTGCGGAACCACTTGAGAAAGCTTTGGACGGGGCTGATGCAGTATATGTTACAGGAAGACTGCAACAGCTTAATTTGGGCTAAAACCTCAAACTCCTGTCAAAGGACAACAAAGATTAAATCTTCCTCTCTTCCACAATAAAAGCAAAATATCATTGCCTGCTGTGACATGTATGGAACTTTCAAGAGGAGCCAAAACGTATAAACACTATCATTTGCTGTCAACTCACTGCATTTGGTTCTGCAAATATTGTAAAGGTGGACTGATGTACTGATGGTCACATTTGGAGCACAGTGTGTAGGAAGTCAGAAGAAAGGTCTCCACACGAAACGTCACCCATTCCTTCTATCCAGAGAGGCTGCCTGTCCCGATGAGTTTCTCCAGCATTTTGTGTCTGTCTTCAAGGAACTGCAGATGCCGGTTTACGCTGAAGATAGACACAAAATGCTGGAGTAACTCAACGAGACAGGCGGCATCTCTGGAGAGAATGAAAAGGTGACGTTTCGGGTCGAGACCCTTCTTCAGATCTCCAGTCAGAGAGGAGAAGAACGTTCTCAAAGTCGGGGTACCTTGAGGAGTATTCACAATTGAGCAGACAAAATATGTTGGGAGCAACTGCGGATGCTGGAGACAAAGACACAAAATGCTGGAGTAACTCAGCGGGACAGGCAGCATCACTGGAGAGAAGGAATGGGTGAAGTTTCAGGTCGAATCCCTTCTTCAGTGTTTTGCAGCACCATGTTCAATTTTAGTCACTCTGCTATAGCAAGGATGTTAATAGAAAATAGATGCAGGAGTAGGTCATTGGGCCCTTCGAGCCAGCACCGCCATTCACTGTGTTCATGGCTGATCATCCACAATCACTACCCCGTTCCTGCCTTCTCCCCATTTCCCCTGATTCCGCTATCTTTAAGAGTTCTATCTAACTCTCTCTTGAAAGCATCCAGAGAACTGGCCTTCACTGCCTTTTGAGGCACAGAATTTCAGATTCTGGGTGAAGAAGTTTTTCTTCATCTCCATTCTAAATGGCCTACCCCTTATTCTTAATCTGTGGCCCCTAGTTCTGGACTCTCCCAACATCGGGAACATGTCGTTATGCTGGAAAGGGTACAGAGAAGATTTACGGGGATGTTGCCGGGACTTGAGGCGCTGAGCTATAGAGCGACTCACTTTATTCCTTGGAGTGCAGAAGGATGAGAGGTATCTTATCGAGGTATATAAAATGGAGAGGGGAATAGATAGGGTGAATGCAGAGTCGTTTAACCATGATAGGGGAAATCAACTACTAGTGTTAAGGTGAGAGGAACAATATTGAAGACGAACCCGAGGGGTAATTTTTTCCACTCAGAGGGTGGTGGATACAATGAATGAGCTTTTTCCACTCAGAGGGTGGTGGATACAATGAATGAGCTGCCAGAGGAGGTCGTTAAGGCAGTTAGCTTGGGCAGCTACATGTATAGGGTAGGTTATGGGGGGTATGGACCATACCTGTGAGACTAGTGTAGATGGGACACCTTGGTCAGCATGGGTGAGTTGGGCCAAAGGGCCAGGTTAAAGCCATGATAAGCAGGGGAATAAAGAACTAAAGGGCATAGGTTTAAGGTGAGAATTAAAAGATTTAGCAGGAACCTGAGGGGTAACAGAGGGTGGGGGGTATATGGAATGAGCTGCCTGGGGAAATAGTTGAGGCTGGTACAACAACATTTTATAGACACTTGGACAGTACTTGGAAAGGAAAGGTTGAGAGGAAAATAGGCCAAATGGGACTAGTGTGGATGGGACATCCTGGTCGGCATGGATGTGTTGGGCAGAAGGGCCTGTTACAATGCTGAACTCAATGAAGCCTATACTCAGGAATCCATTCAAGAACACTTTGTACAGCATCCTCTCACAAGCTTAGTCATATACCATAGAATGGCCCCAACATTTACTCCTCTATGACATATATTCCACCTCCACTGGCAAAGCAGACGGTGAAACCAGATAGGGTTAAAAGGGTTCAAATTGCATCCTCGGCAAAACTTCTCAAAATTTGGAAGCTAACGAAATTTCTACACAAATTATTTTTCAGGAATCTGCATAGTCATAAAGAACATTTTGCCAGGCATATTTTAGAAAATTGTGCAATATATAATTTATACTAACCCGTCGTCTTTTCTCATGGTTGATCAAGCCCTAAAAAATGGAAGAAGAAAAAAAAAAGCATTAACCTGTTGAAAGATTCCGTTTGGTTTATTGTCACCGAGGTATCGTGAAAAGCCTTAGTTATGTGCTATCCAGTCAATGGGAAGACTATACATGATTAGAATCGAGCCATCCACAGTGTACAGATACATGATAAGGGAATAGCGTTTAGTGCAAGGTAAAGCCAGCAAAGTCCTATCAAGAATAGTCTGAGGGTACACAAAGAGATAGATAGTAGTTCAGGACTGTTCTCTGGTTGTGGTAGGGGGATTCAGTTGGAAACACCTGATGATAACAGCTGGAAATAAACTGTCCCTGATTCTGGAGGTGTGCGTTTTCACACTTCTATCACTTCTGTACCCTTTGCCTGATGGGAGAGGGGAGAAGAGGGAGTGGCCAGGGTACAACTTGTCCTTGATTATGCTGCTTGCCTTGCCGAGGCAACGTGAGGTATAAATGGAGTCAATGGAAGGGAGGTTGGTTTGTGTGATTGTGAGATTGGACAATACTCTAGGATTACAGAGTGGTAGAAGGGCTGAAGTGGATTACAATAAAATTCACCTTGCTTCCAAACTAGGAGATCAAAATTGAATAGCAGCAGGATTTTATATATACAGTAGCCGCTATATATTTACATGATGCGTCAAAGGTTACAGGGCAAAGGCAGGAGAATGGGGTTGAGGGGGAAAAAATAGATCAGCCATGATTGAATGGGGGAGAAGACTCGATGGGCCAACTGGCCTAATTCTGCTTCTATGTCTCATGATCTAATGTGCAGTCTTTGTACAATCTCTTTTATACCGCGTAAGCAAATGGGTCAATTAACAACATTGTCTAAACTCTGCAATGGGCGGCATCATGGCGCAGCAGTAGAGTTGCTGCCTCACAGCGCCAGAGGCCCAGGTTCGATTCCGACTGCGGGTGCTGTCTGTACGGAGTTTTTTGTTCTCCCTGTGACGGCGTGGGTTTTCTCCGGGTACTCTGGTTTCCTCCCACACTCCAAAGATGTGCAGGTTTGTAGGTTAATTGGCTTTGGTAAAGATTGTACATTGTCCCTCATGTGTAAGATAGTGCTAGTGGATCACTGATTGGCATGGTCTAGATGGGCTGAAGGGCCTGTTTCCGCTCTGTATCTCTAAACTAAACGACATTCAGAATGCAATTTAAAAAGTGATAGGCTCGCAAGAGAGTCTGTTTAGTAATTTTCAGGCAACCTGGCCCCATTAAATTACTGAAGCAATGCAGTGCACTCTTTGTGCAGGAGGGATCTGCAGATGCTAGTTTAGACCGAAGATAGGCACAAAGTACTGGAGCAACTCAGTGGGGGCAGGCAGCATCTCTGGAGAAAAGGAATGGGCGACCTTTCGGGTCGAGATTCTCCTTCAGAAGGATTTCGACCCGAAACGTCACCCATTCCTTCTCTCCAGAAATGCTGCCTGTCCCGCTGAGTTACCCCAGCATTTTGTGCCTTCAATGTAATCTTTGATCTGCCTTGGTTGCTTTGATCACCTTCAAACAACCTTCACTGATGCCATAACTGTAGCAAGGAACAGCGAGAAAACCGCAGCAAGGAATCCCGACCTGTGGCCCTACTTACATCGACATGGTCAGGGAACACGGTGTCCAGCATTATCAAGTCGGTCAAGAATGTTCCCAGAAATTGGCACGGTGCCTTGCATCACTCCTGGGGAATTCAGGCAAAATTAGTCAGTGAACATGCTGAATAGTGCATTTCTTAAACATTCCGACTGCTCGCTGCCTCATCTTTTGTATTAAACCAAATTGGTTTAGAATTTATCATTAAAACAATATAATTATCCTTAGATAATCTCCTTAGATATCTGGTAGAGTTGCTGCCTTGCAGCGTCAGAGACCCGGGTTCAATCCTGACTATGGGTGCAGTCAGTATGGAGTTTGTACGTTCTCCCCGTGACAGCGTGGGTAGTCTCCGGGTGCTCCGGTTTCCTCCCATATTCCAAAGACATGCAGGATTATAGGTTAATTTGCTTTGGTTAAATTGTCCTGAGTGTTAGCGTTGGATAGTTAAGGATGTGGGAGGAACCAGGGGAAACCCAGTCAGTCACGGGGGGATGTGCAAACTGCACACCATTAGCGGCCGAGGTCAGAATGGAAATGATACACTGCGGAAACAGGCTCTTCAGCCCTACTTGCCCACACCGGCCAACAATGTCCCAACTGCCCGTGTTTGATCCATATCCCTCCAAACCTGTCCTGTCCATGTACCTGTCTAACTGTCTCTTAAACGTTGAGATAGTCCCAGCCTCAACTACCTCCTCTGGCAGCTTGTTCCATACACCCACCAGTGTTGGTGTTGTACTGTGATTTCAGTAAAGCAGTGAGTGGAGATAGGGGGGGGAACTGGAAAAGTGATGGGGGCAGGACAAAGCTTGGACAAGCCATCAGTGGAGACTAGTGAGGGAGGGGGTCTTTGGCAGATGGGTGGAGTTTCAGTAAAGCTTTTTTCTTCTGTGTCTCCATTTCTGCATTTATTCCTCCACAAACACATGCACATACACACCAACAATCCAGCTTCCTTTGACATAGAAGAGGAATTAGATGTAGAGGCCGGCACAGTGGTGCAGCGGGTAGAGCTGCTGTCTCATAACGCCTGAGACCCAGGTTCCATCCTGACCTTGGGCGCAGTCTATGCGGAGTTTGCACGTACTCCCTGTGATGGCGTGAGTTTCTTCCGGGTGCTCCGGTTTCAATCCGACATCCCAAAGACATGTAGGTGCCTAGGTGGTAACATTGTGTGTAGGGAGTGGATGAGAAAGTGGGAGACCATAGAATGGGTGATCGATGGTTGGCGTGTACTCGGTGGCTTAAGGGCCTGTTTCCATGCTCTATCTTTAGTTTAGTTCAGAGATACAGCATGGAGGGAGGCCCTTCGGCCCACCGAGTCCAGACCAACCAGCGATCCTGCACACTAACACTATACTTCACATTAGGAAGAATTTACAATTTTACCGAAACCAATTAACTACAAACTTTGGAGTGTGGGTGGAAACTGGAGCACCCGGAGAAAACCCACACGGGCACAAGGAGAATGTACAAACTCCATACAGACAGCACCCGTAGTCGGGATCTATCCTGGGTCCATGCAAGGCAGCAACTCTACTGCTCGGCCACCCAAGGTTACTCAAGCATTTTGTGTCTATCCACGATTAAACTGTGACATTTCATACCGATCCTGAATGAACACTAAAAACAAGGGCGAAAGGCTTGTCGAAGATTCACAGCCTTAGAGAGATAAGTGCTGGTGACAAAACGTCCCCTCAGGGTGGGTGTCAAGCAGTCACGGAAACAGCTCGGGAGATTTCAGCAGAGCTCACCAGGATGGGATGAGGGTTGGGGAAAGGCATGGGAAAGGATCGAGTTATAATTCCCAGCTCAGTGTGAATCACGTTACTTTTCGTTGAAAGTAAACAAGTATAGTTCAGCTGAACTGAATTGATGTGACACTGCCTGTTGCAACAAGAAAGAAGTTATTCTTTCACGGAAAAAGATATTACATAATCAAATATTCACACACACACACACGCACAGACACGCGCGCGCACACACACAGACACACACACACGCACAGACACGCGCGCGCGTACACACACAGACCTCAAATTGCTCAACTAAATGTGATTTGCTTTGATTTCCCCCTTTCAATGCATTGACGAACCAAGCCCAACTCGGCTAACTATGTATTCCGTTTTTTTTGTGCGGGAAGGAACTGCAGATGCTGGATTAAACTGAAGATAGACATAAATTGCTGGAGTAACTCAGTGGAACAGGCAGCATCTCTGGAGAGAAGGAATAGGTGACGTTTCGGGTTGAGACCCTTCTTCAGTCTCATTCAGACTTCTCTCCAGAGATGCTGCCTGTCCCGCTGAGTTATTCCAGCATTTTGTGTCTACCTTGCTATTTTTTTCCCTGACAAAACGCTTCAGCTCTGGAAAACTTTAAAAATATTTCAATGACTGAAAGTGTTATTCACACGTAACAAGATTGGTAATTTACCTTCTTAAGAGCTCAGGGCTTCTTAATGACTGATACAACCCATTTAACAAAATGGCAGATGAGTTAAAGCATGATTTAATTTTTAGTTCATTTATGAGTTTAGACAGATGAGGGGGTGGGGAACTCATTGAAACTTACCGAATAGTGAAAGGTCCAGATTGAGCAGACATGGAGAGTGTGCAGGAAGGAACGGCAGATGCTGGTTTAAACCGAAGATAGACAGAAATACTGGAGTAACTAAGCGGGACATCTCTGGAGAGAAGGAATAGGAATAGGAAAGAAGAAGGGTCTCAACCCAAAATGTCGCCTATTCCTTTCTCCAGAGGTGCTGTCTGACGCACTGAGTTACTCCAACATTTTGTGGATGTGGAGAGGATGTTTCCACTAATGGGAGAGTCCAGGACCAAAGGAGATAGCTTCAAATAAAATGATGTACCTTTAGAAAGGAGATGAGGAGGAATTTCTTTAGTCAGAAGGTGGTGAATCTGTGGAATTCATTGCCACTGACGGCTGTGGAGACCAAGTCAATGGATATTTTTAAGGTGCAGATAGACAGATTCATGATCAGTACGGATATCAGGAGTTATGGGAAGAAGGCAGGAGAATGAATGGGGTTGAGAGGGAAAGATGGGCCATGATTGAATGGCTGAGTAGACATGATCGGTCAAATGGCCTAATTCTGCACCTATGACTTATGAATCTATAACGTATGATTTATGACATTGAGTAGCTGCCGTCCAAAAGATAGTGCAAACAAAGCAGGAGCAGGTGGATTATAATTGCAGCCTGGATCCCACACAGCTGATAAACATTATCATTCAGAATAAAAAAGCATAGCAACAGGTGGTAGTTGAGTGAATATTTACACAGAGGTACTGTCATAGTCATAGAGTGATACAGTGTGGAAACTGGCAATTCGGCCCAACTTGAAAACACCTGCCAACATGTCCCAGTTACACTAGTCCCACCTGCCTGCATTTGGTGCATATCCCTCCAAACCTGTCCTATCCATGTATTTATCTAAAGGGCCTGTCCCACTTAGGCGATATTTTCGGCGACTGCCGGCGACTGTCAGTCATAGCAGGTCGCCGAATTACCGCTGAGTTATTCCAACACTTTCTACTCTCCACAGGATTCCAGCATCTGCCGTTCCTCGTGTCTACTTTTACTGTTTGATTGATCTACAATATTGATTAACTGCCAGCCACTGCTTTAATCCATTATGAGTAGTGTTGACAACCATTTAAGGTCCCACCATGCTGGGTGCGACGTACCTTCATTAGCAACTCCCGACTCCTCTTTCGGTTGTTCTCATAGGAGAAGATTTTTGAAAGCTCTTCAAATATCAACATGCTGTCCCTAATAAAAAGAATGATACAAGGAGGTTATACCAGGCAGATTAATCATCTGCTAGCAAGGCGTCTGAGATGAAGTAAATAATAGCGTTACAGAGATTGTGGTCTTTACAGAACCTGAATGTTACTCAACAGTGGGTTGGCAGTGCTAAAGTTTTTGCCTCACAGCACCAGAGACCTGGGTTCAATCCAGGCTACAGATGCTGTGTGGTGTTTGTACATTCTCCCCGTGACCGTGTGGGTTTTCTCCAGGTGCTAAGGTTTCCTCCCACACTCCAAAGACGTACAGGTTTGGAGGTTAATTGGCTTCTGTAAATGGTTCCCAATGTGTAGGATAGAACTAGTGTACGGGTGATTATTGGTTGGTACGGACTTGGTGGGCGAATGGGCCCCGTGGAACTGCAAGTGGGCCGGAGGGCCGGTGAATAGACCAGCTGCGAGAGGGAGTGCGCAGTCTCGACGGGGGTGTGGCCACTGGAGGCCCTGCAACAGCCTGGACCGGGCGCCACTTCAAGAGGCCGAGCACGTGGACCGCTCGCGGCCTACAGCGGCGGAGGACACCGTGGCTATGCTTGGCCAGGCCTGGACTGTGAACGAAGAAATTGTGTCAAACATGGCACCATCAGCATTATAGTCCTTCCATAAGCTAGGGTACTGTCCGATTCACCTCTACCCCATTGCGAACATTGGACTTTGTCTCTGGAACTGGTGCGCTACAATGCGGAGAACTATATTCTGCACTCTGTATCTATGAATTGATTTGATGGCTACTACTAAATATTTGAGATCTGTCCATGTCCACGGGTGGCACGGTGGTGCAGCGGTAGAGTTGCTGCCTCACAGCGCCAGAGACCAGGGTTCGATCCTGACTACGGGTGCTGTCTGTATGGAGTTTGTGCGTTCTCCCCGTGACCTGCGTGGGTTTTCTCCAAGATCTTCAGTTTCCCCCCACACTCCAAAGACGTGCAGGTTTGTAGGTTAATTGGCTTGGTATAAATGTAAAATTGTCCCTAGTGGATGTAGGATAATGTCGGTCGCAGGTCGGTGTGGACTCAGTGGGCCGATGGGCCTGTTTCCCCGCTATATCTCTAAAATAAACTGGTCCAAAGGGAGCAGGAAGGAATTTGCAATCCATCCACCACATAACTTATGTTCTTTAAGAAAAAAACAGGCCAAAGAGAAATGAACTTACTTTGAAACAGTGTCCCAGGTCCTCTTCAGCCTGTAGATGGAGATTGACTGCATGGCTGATACAATAGCCTGGAGCGAGGAGAAATTTCTCATGATCCTGTATTCCTGAATGGAAAACAAGAGACTTGTCCATCAGTGGTTGCTGGCTTCCTGATGGCTCAGGGTTTATGAACTTGGCTCCGAGGAGGAGAGTCAGCTGTGAAAATACTACAGCGGTACGATTATGTGGAAAACATTTAGACTGGGTAACCTGAGACTTGTTATTCACCTCAGCTCTACACTTCAATGCCGACCACCTTCCGACAGCAGTGGCTGGGGTCAAGGACATCGATAGAGACTTCAGAAGTGTTAGAAAACATAACTTCTGGAGTGTTTGCAGTTGTGGGTGGGTGGGGAGGAGGGGGGGGGGAAGGTGGAGGGGCAGAAAAGGAAGCCTTTCTACCAATTGTTGGATTAAAGTAGGTAGCAAGGGCGACATTAAAGGGCCTGTCCCACTTGCGTGTCCTTGGCACGCAAATTACGCGACCTCGTGGTCGCGTTGATCCGCGACGGTTCCGCGAAGGTCGCGCACAACTTCATGCGACCGCACAGCGTCTGGAGCGCGTGACGTCATTTGAAGATGGACACAAAGCTGGAGTAACTCAGCGGGACCGGCAGCATCTCTGGAGAGAAGCAATGGATGATGTTTCATGTCGAGACTCTTCTTCAGTCTGAAAAGAAGGGTCTTGACCCGAAACGTCAGCCATTGCTTCTCTACAGAGATGCTGCCGGTCTCGCTGAGTTACTCCAGCATTTTGTGTCTATCTTCAATTTTCTTGGCCCCGCTCTGGGAGTAGAAGTGGGGGCGGATCCGGACCTCAATGGCTGTGAGTCCCAGGCCGAGTTCAGCTGCTTCTGCTGCTGTTGCAGGTGAGACGTTGCGTCGCGCCAGGGTCTTGGTCCTGTCTCACTTTGGCCGTTAGTTACGCGACAGGCCGTTGGTGCGCGAAGATTTCGTTCGCTACAAAAATTTCGGAGCCCCGCACAAGTCCATACCCCTCCGCGCTTCTCAGTGGGACCAGCCCCGGGCGGCCAGACGATGCCCGTGCGCCTCAACGTCGCGTAATTTGCGTGCCAAGGACACGTAAGTGGGACAGGCCCTTAACACCTCATGTCCGTGACCCACTGCATATGATAATGATTAAAGAAGGGTCAAAACAAAGGAGGGTCCACAGAAAATAAAAACTAAATGTTTATACGATTTCCTGCTCTGGGAGGGAGGGAAACTGCTTTGCATCTAATAGCCAATGTAATTTTACAAGGGCAGCGGTGGTGCAGCGGTGGAGTTGCTGCCTCACAGCGCTTACAGCACCAGAGACCCGGGTTCAATCCCGACTACGGGTGCTGTTTGTACGGAGTTTGTGTGTTCTCCCCGTGACCTGCGTGGATTTTCTCTGAGATCTTTGGTTTCCTCCCACACTCCAAAGACGTGCAGGTTTGTAGGTTTCGGTAAAATTGCAAATTGTCCCCAGTGTGTATAGGACAGTATTAGTGCAGCACAGACTCATGGGTTAAAGAGCCTGTCTATGTCATTTAAAAATGTGACGATAGACTCAAAGTGCTGGAGTAAAGGAATAGGTGACGTTTTGGGTCGAGACCCTTCTTCAGACTTATATCAGACTTAAAAATCGGAAGATGGATTGCTTTTATGCATTGTAAAAATGGCAATATTGTTTTTGCTTTGTTAATATTCACATACAAACACATACTGAAGCATGGATTGTTAAGTATGTAACCGCAGTCTATTTCCCTTCAGAAGTCTTGCTGCTTTACTTCAGGGAAAGGAATGATGAAAGGCTTGGCTTGGTTATACGAGGCCAAGGTTAAGATCTAGCCAGAGCAGGTCAAGGGTGGAACAGTGGTAGAGCTTACAGTCCTTACGGCGTCAGAGACCTCGGTTCGATCCTGACTACGGTTGCTTGTCTGTGCGGAGTTTGTATGTTCTCCCCGTGAGCTGCGTGAGGTTTTCTCCGAGAGCTTCTGTTTCCTCCCACACTACCAAGACATTCAGGTTTGTTGGCTTATTTGCTTGGTATAAATGTAAACATTGTCTCTGATGTAGGATAGTGTTAATGTGCAGGGATCATTGGTTGGAACGGATTCGGTGGGCCGAAGGGCCTGTATCTCTAAAGTAAACTAAACTAGTTTGTAGGTTAATTGGCCTCTGTATATTGTCCCGTGTGTAGAGAATGGATGAGAAAGCATTTTTAAAACTGCACGATAATCGCGGAAGCAGGTTAATGAAATCCAGATATGTGGATGCCAGATAGCTTGTACAATTAAGTGAAGCAAGGAAACAAAGCTAAGTGGGTCTGAAGATAGTTTCTCAACCCGAAAAGTCACCCATTCCTTTTCTCCAGAGATGCTGCCTGTCCCGCAGAGTTACGCCAGCTTTTTGTGTCTATGTTTGGTTTAAACCATCATCTGCAGGTCCTTCCTAATCAAAGCAATCACAGCATCTTTAACAGAGCACAGCAATGTTCAAAAAGCACCGGAGTGAAGCAGTGTTGTTGAGTAGCATCTAATGGAAATAATTTGTAGCATATGTCAAGCTTACAAGCCAGGATGCAGAGGTTTCATTCAGAGATACAGCATGGGAACAGGCCCTTAAGCCCACTGGGTCCATGCTGACCATCGATCACCCCGTACACTAACACTATTCGACACATTAGGGACAATTTGTAATTTTACTGAAACCAATTAACCTACAAACCTGCACGTCTTTGGAGTGTGGGAGGAAACCGGAGCACCGAGAGAAAACCCACGCAGGTCACGGGGAGAACATACAAACAGACAGCACCCGTGGTCAAGATGGAACCCGTGTCTCTGGCGCTGTGAGGCAGCGACTCTACCGCTGTCAGAGGCAGAACGGAGAAGCCATGTGGTTACCTGGGCAACGTCGATCCACTTCTCCATGATTTTGCCTCGTTGCTGGGGCTTCAGCTGCAGGTCCCTCAGTATGGTGCTGACCACGCAGTTGGTGACGGTGTTGAACTGAGTGATGGTGGCCCGGACGGTGGGTGCAAGGTGCTCATTCCCCTTCTTGTCCCGTTTCGACCAGACACCGCCCAGGCAGTGATCTGGGACAACCTTCTTGAACAGCTCCTGGAATTAAACACAACAACTAAGTAAGTAATGGTAGAGATGCTGCCTCACAGCGCCAGAGACCCAGGTTCCATTCTGACTACGGGTGTTGTCTGAACGGAGTGTGTACCTTCTCCCCGTGACTGTGTGGGTTTTCTCCGGGTGCTCCGGTTTCCTCCCATGTTCCAAACATGTAAGGGTTTGTAGGTTAATTGGCTAGATGTAAATTGTCCCTAGTATGTGGGGATCGCTGGTCTGTGCGGATGCGATGGACCGAAGGGCTTGTTTCCGTGCTGTATGTCTAAACTAAACTAATCTACCTCCCCCAATATGTGTTATTGGTACTGACAATGAAACAATGGAATTTCTATTTGCAGAAGTGCAAGAGGATAGATAACAGTCAATTGGCTTCTGTAAATTGTCCCTTGCGTGTAGAATAGAACTAGTGGATGGGGGTTGCTGGTCGGCGTAGGCTTTGTGGGCTGAAGGGCCTGTTTCCACGCTGTATCTCTAAACTAAACTAGACTTGTGATGGTGCAATTAAACATTACACTTCAAATAATGCGCTCAAAGGGTCAATTGTGTTAGAATGAAAGAATTAATGGTCACTCTACCTCCGCCTCTCATGATTATGTCCACTTCATTTAAGTCTCCCCTCAGTCTCCTACACTCCAAAGGAGGCATCATTGCCTATTCAGCCTCTCGCTATAATCTAGGCCTGCAAGTCCAGGTAACGTCTTGGTGAACCTCTTCTTCACCCTTTCCAAAATTGATGACACCCTTCCTCTGGCCAAGCAACCAGCTCCACGCACACTTGTCAATGTGTGGTCTCATAAGGTCATGTCATAGGGGCAGAATTAGGACATTCGGCCCATCAAGTCCATTCCACCATTCAATCATGGCTGATCTATCTCTCCCTCTTAATCATATAACCATATAACAATTACAGCACGGAAACAGACAATCTCGGCCCTTTTAGTCAAGCCGAACACTTATTCTCCCCTAGTCCCATCTACGTGCACTCAGACCATAACCCTCCATTCCTTTCCCGTCCATATACCTATACAATTTATTTTTAAATTATAAAATCGAACCTGCCTCCACCACTTACACTGGAAGCTCATTCCACACAGCTACCACTCTCTGAGTAAAGAAGTTCCCCCTTATGTTACCCCTAAATTTCTGTCCCTTAATTCTTAAATCATGTCCTCTTGTTTGAATCTTCCCTACTCTCAATGGAAAAGGCTTATCCACGTCAACTCTGTCTATCCCTCTCATAATTTTAAAGACCTCTATCAAGTCCCCCCTTAACCTTCTGCACCCCAAAGAATAAAGACCTAACTTGTTCAACCTTTCTCTGTAACTTAGTTGCTGAAACCCAGGCAACATTCTAGTAAATCTCCTCTGTACTCTCTCTAATTTGTTGACATCTTTCCTATAATTTGGCGACTAAAATTGTACACCATACTACAGAATTGGCCTCACCAATGCCGTGTACAATTTAAACATTATATCCCAACTTCTATACTCAATGGTCTGATTTATAAAGGCCAGCACACCAAAAGCTTTCTTTACCACCCTATCTACATGAGATTCCACCTTCAGGGAACTATGCACAGTTATTCCTAGATCCCTCTGTTCAACTGCATTCCTTAATTCGCTACCATTTACCATGTACGTCCTATTTTGATTTGTCCTACCAAGATGTAGCACCTCACACTTATCAGCATTAAATTCCATCTGCCATCTTTCAGCCCACTCTTCCAAATGGCCTAAATCTCTCTGTAGACTTTGAAAATCTACTTCATTATCCACAACACCTGCTATCTTAGTATCAGCTGCCTACTTACTAATCCAATTTACCACACCATCATCCAGATCATTGATGTATGACAAACAACAGTGGACCCAACACAGATCCCTGAGGCACCCCACTAGTCACCGGCCTCCAAACTGACAAACAGTTATCCACCATTACTCTCTGGCATCTCCCATTCAGCCACTGTTGAATCCATCTTGCTACTCCACCATTAATACCCAACACTTGAACCTTCTTAACCAACCTTCCATGTGGAACCTTGTCAAAGGCCTTACTGAAGTCCATATAGACAACGTCCACCGCTTTACCCTCATCAATTTCCCTAGTAACCTCTTCAAAAAATTCAAGAAAATTAGTCAACCATAACCTTCCAGGCACAAATCCATGTTGACTGTTCCTAATCAGACCCTGTTTATCCAGATGCTTAAATATATTATCTCTAATTATCCTTTTCATTAATTTTCCCACCACTGACGTCAAACTAACAGGTCTATAATTGCTAGGTTTACTCTTAGAAACCTTTTTAAACAATGGAACAACATGCGCAGTACGCCAATCCTCCGGCACCATTCCCGTTTCTAATGACATTTGAAATATTTCTGTCATAGCCCCTGCTATTTCTACACTAACTTCTCTCAATGTCCTAGGGAATATCCTGTCAGGACCTGGAGACTTATCCACTTTTATATATTTCAAAACTGTCAGTACTTCCTCTTCTTTGATCCTCAGTTTCCATAGCTACCCTCCTTGTTTCACTTACCTCACATAATTCAATATCCTTCTCCTTGGTGAATACCGAAGAAAATAAATTGTTCAATATCTCCCCCATCTCTTTTGGCTCTGCACATAGCTGTCCACTCTGACTCTCTAATGGAACAATTTTATCCCTCGTTACCCTTTTGCTATTGATATAGCAGTAGAAACCCTTTCGATTTACTTTCACCTTACTTGCCAAAGCAACCTCATATCTTCTTTTAGCTTTTCTAATTTATTTCTTAAGATTATTTGTACATTCTTTATACTCCTCAAGCACCTCATTTTCTCCATTCTGCCTATAATTATTGTAGATCTCTCTCTTTTTCCGAACCGTGTCCAATTTCCCTTGAAAACCATGGCTCTTTCCAATTATTACTCTTTCCTTTCAAATGAACAGGGACATAAAGATTCTGTACTCTTAAAATGTCACCTTTAAATGTCCTACATTTCTCTTCTACATCCTTCCCATAAAACAAAATGTCCCAATTCATTCCTTTTAAATCTTTTCGCATCTCCTCAAAGTTAGCCTTTCTCCAATCAAAAACCTCAACCCTTGGTCCAGTTCTGACCTTCTCCATAATTATATTGAAACTAATGGTATTGTGATCACTGGACCCGAAGTGCTCCCCAACGCATACCTCCGCCACCTGACCTGTCTCATTCCTAACAGGAGGTCCAGCACTGCCTCTTCTCTAGTAGGTACCTCTATGTATTGCTGCAAAAAACTATCCTGCACACATTTTACAAACTCCAAACCATCCAGCCCTTTTTACAGAATGTGTTTCCCAGTCTATGTGTGGAAAATTGAAATCTCCCACAATCACTACCTTGTGCTTACCACTAATATCTGCTATCTCCTTACATATTTGCTCTTCCAATTCTCGCTCCCCATTAGGCGGTCTATAATACACCCCTATAAGTGTTGCTACACCTTTCCCATTTCTGAGTTACACCCAAATAGCCTCCTTAGACGAGCCCTCTAATCTATCCTGCCAAAGCACTGCTGTAATATTTTAGTTTACTAGCTTATTATTGTCATGTGTACCGAGGTACAGTGAAAAGTATTTTTGTTGTGTGCTATCCAGTGAGAGTATACGTGATTACAATCCACAGTGTACAGATAATGGATACAACATATTGTACAAATTAAATACAACGGGTCCTTTTCAGAATGGCAGGCAGTGGCGAGTGGAATGCCGCAAGGCTCGGTGTTGGGGCCGCAACTGTTTACCATATATATTAATGATTTGGAAGAGGGAATTAGGAGCAACACTAGCAAGTTTGCGGATGACACAAAGCTGGGTGGCAATGTGAACTGTGAAGAGGATGTTAGGAGGTTGCAGGGTGACCAGGACAGGTTGAGTGAGTGGGCAGATGCGTGGCAGATGCAGTATAATATAGATAAATGTGATGTTCTCCACTTTGGCGGCAAAAACAAGGGGGCAGATTATTGTCTCAATGGGGTTAGGTTAGGTAAGGGGGAGGTGCAGCGAGACCTGGGTGTCCTTGTACACCGGTCACTGAAAGTTGGCTTTCAGGTACAGCAGGCAGTGAAGAAAGCTAATGGAATGTTGATCTTCATAACAAGAGGATTTCCGTATAGGAGTAGAGAGGTTCTTCTGAAGTTGTATAGGGCTCTGGTAAGACCGCATCTGGAATATTGAGTACAGTTTTGAGCTCCTAATTTGAGGAAGGACATTCTTGTGATTGAGGCAGTGCAGCGTAGGTTCACAAGATTGATCCCTGGGATGGCGGGACTGTCATACGAGGAAAGATTGAAAAGACTAGGCTTGTATTCACTGGAGTTTAGAAGGATGAGGGGCGATCTTATAGAAACATATAAAATTATAAAAGGACTGGACAAGCTAGATGCAGGAAAAATGTTCCCAATGTTGGGCGAGTCCAGAACCAGGGGCCACAGTCTTAGAATAAAGGGGAGGCCATTTAAAACTGAGGTGAGAAAAAACCTGGTGGGCAGGTACGGGTTATTGATTGGGGACGATCAGCCATGATCACAATGAATGGCGGTACTGGCTTATAGGGCAGAATGGCCTCCTCCTGCACCTTTTTTCTATGTTTCTATGTTTCTAAATTCCAATTAAAGATAGTCTGAGGGTCGCCAATGAGGTAGATGGAAGGGCAGGACCGCTCTCTAGCTGGTGAGAGGATGGTTCGGTTGCCTGATAACAATGGGAAGAAACTGTCCCATAATCTGGAGGTGTGTGTTTCCACACTTCCATACCTCATGCCTGATGTGAAAGGGGAGAAGAGGCCCTTGATTATGAAATATAAACTGCATTCAAGCTGTGAAGATTATGTTTTATTTTACCCACGATAGATTTGGATCCCCTATGCCAAGTTGCACGGTAGAGGCTTCTTGGCTTTCTCCAAAGCAAATTATTTCACATGACATCCAGCTCAGAAAAAAACAAAAAGGTTGTTGAAATATTCCGTGGCACAAGGATTCCAATCTCGATATTGGAATCACGTGCGTAAAACATGTCTTGAAACTTTCAAATGCTGCTCTGAGATGTGAACTAACGTAGTAGTAACGGCACTAATAATGCGAGGAAAAGACAGGAGTGCTCACTCAATACTAATACGTGGCATTTGGAGTAATCAGGCACTTCTTCCAAGATGGCGTCCAACTCAAGCGACTATTTGTGTGCTAGCCACGGAAGCAGATCTACAAACTCATCTTACAATCGATATTCCAATCGATATTCGCACGTGATTCCAATCGATATTGGAATCACGTGCGTAAAACATGTCTTGAAGCTCCACACTCTTAAATCTCCACTCATACAGCAATATTTCGTACTTTAACTAGGATCTTCTTAAACTACCCATACACTGTAAATGGTTTGGTTGTAATCATGTATTGTCTTTCTGCTGACTGGATGGCATGCAACAAAAGCTTTTCACTGTACCTCGGTACACGTGACAATAAACTAAACTGAACTAATGGTCCCAAATTCATCCCACGGATCCAAACAAAATGGTCATCAGAGACACTTCCGGTGGCGCTATGGAGGCTTGAGTCCAGCGCCAACTAGCTCCGTGCCGAAGAAAACTAAAAACGGGAGAAAATCGGGTCTTACCTGCAGCGATCTCGATCTGAACGGCTGCCTGCGGGACGTCATCAAGCGCGCTACTTTACGGTATGTCGTTACAACGTACCCCACCCCGTGTGACACAAAAAAAGCCGTTAAAGGTAGAACGCAGATGGAAGAGGAAGGCCCTACAGAGGCCTCGGCCTCAGTTACAAAGACGCCCCTGGAAACCCAGGAAGACCCTCCGAAGAAAATGACAAAACAGAAAAAGTCTGAAAAGGAGGACCTTAAAGCCTTTCTCGCTGCCGAAATGAGAATCTTTGGAGAGAATTTTAAAGAGCAACTCGACTCTTTTAAGGTAGATTTTAAAGCAGAAATGCATTCTACCGTTCAACAAATGCTGGAAATCTGGAAGAGGACGAGGGAGGAAGAGGTCAAGGATCAGATGGAAGTGCTGGAAGCCAGGCTCGTTTCGGTGGAAACGAAGGTTAAAACGGAGCTGGACCCCATTCATCACGTACTTGATCAACATAGAACAGCGATAACCGAACTTGAGAAATGTGCGGCGACAAGTGAGGAAACTGTAAGTCGACTTCTTACTGAAAACCAACGCCTTTCAGATATGGTGATCAAATTAAGTGATAAATGTATCGATTTGGAGGGGCGGCAAAGACGTAAAAATTTAAGAATTGTAGGGGTGAAAGAAGGAAGTGAGAGGGAAATGGGCACTCGGGATTTCGTGGCAGACCTATTACAAAAAACCTTAAAATTGGATTACAAACCCTCACTCGGTCGAGCTCATAGAGCGCAGCGACGACGTACTCAAGACGATGCCCATCCAAGACAAATTATTGTAAAGGTGCAAATGGATCATGAATTTGACGATATAATGAAGAAAACTGTTCGAGGCGGACAACTCCATTTTGAAGGTGTGAGATTCAGTATTTACCGAGATTATCCGGCAGAAGTCTTCAAGAAAAGAGCGCTGTTCATTGAGACAAAAAGAATACTGAAGAAGGTACCTGATTTGAGATACGGCTTGCTTTATCCCGCAAGACTAAGAGTCTCTTACAAGTCCAAGGAACACTTTTTTACAGACCACGAAAAAGCACTGCAATACGCCAAAGAAGTTGGTAACATGACCATAGACTGAAGAATTTACATTACTCCTTAGGAGTCAAGGACCAACAGGACTACCAGATTTAAAAGGACCTTTAAAGTTATTTTAAGAGCTTTAAGGACATTCGAAAACCGAAATGGACGGAGGACATTGGACAAAACCGTGATCTTTGTAATTTTTTTTTTATATATAAAAATTTGTTGTTTTTTGTTTTTGTTTTTTTTTTGTTTACTAATCATCATTATTATTTGTATATTCATATCTAACTATATAGGTAACAACTAATACTTATTAAAATCCATATTACCACTAAAATTATTAACATTAATATTTCTCATAAAAATTTAATACGGTATATGATTGATAACAATGATTAATAATTAATAGTCTTCGATTAAGGTAGAAATGAATTACATACTTATATTATAAAGGAAGATATGTAAGAAGTAATTTAGCCTACGTCATAATAAAGTTTGACGGTTATTCTCTTTATTTTTCAATTTAAAATTAGATTTATAGATTTAGTGAAAAAATTAATAGGATAGGTAGAGAATAATAACGTTGTGAATTTTTGCTGTTTTGCAGGGTTACGTGCTTATGTATGTATACATATGGGTACATATATATATATATATATATATATATATATATATATATATATATATATATATATATATATATATATATATATATATGTGTATATTGTGTGTGTGTACGTATGGGTATGTAAATAAGTTTGTTACTCCCAAAGAAGTTATTTGAATGTTAGAAATAATCTTTTTTCTTCTTCGGGCACGGAGCTGGGAATTTTTTTTTCTTACAAACGCTACGGAAGTCTTTAGAATTCTAGCCACGTTAGTGTGGCTATCACTAACTACACTAATTGTAGATGTAGTTCTTTTTCTTTCACCCTATACTAATCAACTCTATCACTTTTTTCACTTTAAATATTTTTATAATTTAATGTTTGAATGGAAAAATAAGACTAATACAAGGAGATGTGTTCGGAAGAGCGACGTATATGATTTTAAATTCATCTATTCGAGGTTCGGGAGTAGGGTCAGGTTCTCTGTGTTGTACTTTCTGCTCGGCTATAGACCACCTTAGAAACAATATGCAAGATGTTAATATGACAAGAGGGGGTCAGGGAATAACATTTTGTAGTTGGAATGTCAAGGGAATCAATGAACCAATTAAAAGAGGTAAAGTTTTGGCACATTTAAATTTAATCAAAACAGATGTAATATTTCTTCAAGAAACACACCTTAAAAAGGAATCTCAACATAGACTTAAAGCTAAGTGGATCGCTGCAGCATATCATTCCTCCTTTTCCCACAAGTCCAGAGGAGTTGCAATATTAATTCGTAAAGGAATATCTTTTACGAACTCTTCAACAATAGTGGATATTGATGGTAGATATATTATACTAGTTGGAGAGTTAAATGGAGAAAAAGTGATTCTTCTTAATGTATATGGGCCTAATTTTGATAACCCCATGTTTTTTAATAAAACATTTAATAAAATTCCAGAATTTACACAATATAAATTAATAATTGGAGGAGACTTCAATTGTACATTAGATTCATACTTAGATAGATCATCAAGGCAAAAAAAAGTAAAATCCCAATCAAGTGTATTTCTAAATTCATTTATTAATACCTCTAATATTAAGGATGTCTGGAGAATAGAAAACCCAACTGGACGGGAATATTCATTTTACTCACCAGTACATAAAACATACTCAAGAATAGATTATTTTTTAGTTGACTCTACGTTTACCCCATTTATTTATAATTTAAAATACTATAACATTATAATCTCAGATCACGCACCTGTAACATTCATGATTAAATTGAATGGAATGTCCGAGAAACAAGCATATTGGAGATTTAACCCACAAATTTTGAATGAAAGATCATGCCAGGAATATATTATTAAACAGATTCAAATATTTTTTGAGGTAAATGACAACCCTGACACACCTACTTCTCTTATGTGGGAAACGTTTAAAGCGTATGTTCGAGGTACATTAATTTCTGCTCAAGCATTTTATAATAAAGAGAACAGGATTAAGCAACAAACATTGGAAAGCGAAATCAAGCAACTAGATATAGAAAATGCGAGAATGCCATCTACTTTAAAACATAATAAAATTGTTGTATTGAAACATAAATTAAATAAAATGTATTCAGAACAAGTAATAAAACTTTATCAAAAAACCAAACAATTACATTTTGAATTTCGAGACAAACCACAAAAACTATTTGCACGTCAGTTACGAAAAATGGAAGGGGAAAAAATAATTCATAAAATTAGAACAGAGACAGGAGAATTATTAAAAATGCCCAAGGACATAAATGATAGATTTCTCCAATACTATTATAACCTTTATTCAACTAAAACAGTAGCACAACCAGAAGGAATAGCAGATTTTTTACTAAGATGTAATTTAAAAGGTTTAGATTCAAAAGATAGAGAATTATTAGAAAGGGAGATTACGATAAAGGATATTGAAGAGTCTATTGGTTCTTTAAAAAATGGTAAAGCAGTAGGACCAGATGGTTTAGGCTCCGAATTTTATAAAAAAAATTATGATTTGCTTTGCCCACGTTTACAAAGACTGTATGAATATATCTATACTCAACAGAAACTTCCAGACACTTTAAATGAATCTATAATAACACTTATTCCTAAAGCTGATAAAGATCCGGAAGACCCGGGATCATACAGAGCAATTGCACTTTTAAATACAGATCAGAAAATATTAACTAAAATACTAGCGCATAGATTAAGTACAGTGATGAATAAATTAATACACCCTGACCAAACAGGCTTTATTCAGAAACGGTATTCATATTATAATCTAAGAAGATTATTTAATATTATATATTCCAAGAGAATTATTAACGAAGATCTAGCAATAATCTCACTTGACGCTGAAAAAGCATTTGATCAGGTGGAATGGTCTTATTTATTTTCGGTGATGGAAAATATGCAGCTAGGGGAGAAATTCTGTACATGGATAAAACTGTTATATACAAACCAAAGGTTGTCATCTAAATTTAGCCTATCTAGAGGTTGTAGACAAGGATGCCCGTTATCTCCATTATTATTTGCGCTTGCTATTGAGCCACTGGCAGAAAGAGTTAGGGGGCATCCGGAAATACATGGGTATAACACAAAGGACACAGTGAATAAAATTTCTCTATACGCAGATGATGTATTAATTTACATTACAAAACCAGACATTAGTATTCCAAACTTATTAAAGCTAATAACCCAATTTGGTTCACTTTCAGGATACAGAATAAATTGGAATAAAAGTGAAATTATGCCAATAAGGGAACATAACAAACAGATAATACAACAATTTCCATTTAAAATAGTAAATGAAAAATTTAAATATCTAGGTATTTATATAACTAAGAGATATACATCATTATTTAAAGCAAATTTTCCCCCATTACTGAACAAACTACATAAGAATATTCAATACTGGAAAACACTTCCTATCTCAATGGTTGGCAAAATTAATGCTATAAAAATGATTTTTTTACCGCAAATATTATACCTTTTTCAGACAATTCCGATATATCTGACAAAAAACTTTTTTTTTAAACTGGACTCTATTGTTAATGATTTTATCTGGGATTATAAGAATCATAGGATAAACAAAAGACACTTGTGTAAATCAAAAATAAATGGAGGCTTGGTTTTACCCAACTTTTTGTTTTATTTCTGGGCTGTTAATATTAAAAATATGAATTTCTGGTTGGAAGAAATAGATCATCAACCAGACTGGTTAAAAATGGAAAAGGAAGATTGTTTACCTTTTGATATCGGTTCGATATTATTTGTTACGTCTAAATTAAACAAAAAAATTTATAGGGAAAACCATATAATATTTAGTGCTATACGAATTTGGAAACAATTAAAAAAGACATTAAAATTAGATAATTTATCACTTTTTCTTCCAATTGTGAATAACCCTTTGTTTAAGCCTTCATGGTTGGATGGGGGTTTTACACAATGGAAGAATTATGGAATTAAAAATATGGGACAACTTTATAAGGAAGGCACCTTTCTGACATTTCAGGAGTTGCAACAGACTTGTGGACTTCGAGGAAATGATTATTTCAGATATCTTCAACTTAGAGATTATGTAAAATCGAACTCTCAAAATTTTCGATTTAGAAATTCAGAAATTCTTGATGAATGTTGGAACAAACATCCTAATACAGAAAAATTAATATCTTATATATATAATATCTTATTAGACAGTGACATTCCTTCGACGGAATTACACAGACAAACATGGGAAAAAGAATTAAATCAAGTAATAACGAAAGATACTTGGGAAGAAAGTTTGCAACACATACATCAGTGCTCACTAAACGCCAGACATTCTCTAATACAATTTAAAGTAATACATAGGTTACATTATTCAAAAACAAAACTACATAAAATTTTTCAACATATCTCACCTATATGTGATAAATGTCAACATTTAGAGGCTACATTATCTCATATGTTTGCAAACTGTATAAAAATTAAAAAATTCTGGGTAAATATTTTCAGTATAATATCTAAAGTAACCGGCACACAATTGGACCCAGATCCAAAATTAATAATACTCGGAATATTAGAATTAAATCAAACATTTAGAACAACACAAAGAAACTTTATTGATTATAGTTTAATAACAGGAAAAAAATTAATTCTAAAATTTTGGAAAGGCCCTACGGCCCCCACAATCAAAATGTGGATTATAGAAATGACGGAGACCTTAAACGTGGAAAGAATCAGATTTTCCCTGTTGGACAAACAGGAATTATTCGTAGGAACATGGTCTCCTTTTATTGATTACTTAAAGGGTCAGAATAGTTCAGCACAGGAACCTGACTAGCACTCGGGCTAAAGAATGGATGAAATGCTATACTCTAAAATGTACGAATATATCTCGAATGAAGTTTTTTATTTCAATAAATTTTTCCATTCTTCTTTAACTATTTTCTCTTTTTTTTTTTTTTTTTTTCTCTTTGTTTTTTTTTAATTCTTTTTTTTTTATTCTTCTTCTCTTTCTTTTCTTTCTTTACTTCATCTATCTCTTTAGTTCTATCTAGTTTTAAAAAAAGGCAAAAGGTATTGGAGACAATGTAATAATAATTGATAATATTATCAATTTAAAAATGTTAGACTGTAATGATGTAAATAAATTGTGTACTTATCTCCAATAATAAAAAAATATAAAAACAACAAAAAAAAAAGAGACACACACCACCCTGGCCACGCTCCCATTTCAATCCTACCATGGGAAAGAAGGTACAGGAGCCTGAAAACCGTGACCTCCAGCTTCAGGAACAGCTCCTTCACTACAACCATCCGACTACTGAGCACAACACACACCAAACTTCAAACAGTTGGTGCACTAGGACTCAAGGCTTTTGTTTTGTACTGTAGCTTGTCCAGTACATTCAGCACGGAAACAGACCCTTTGGCCCAACTTTCCCATGCTGACCAAGATGCCCCATCTATGCGAGCCTCATCTGCCCAAATTTGGCCCATATTCCACTAAACCTTTCCTATCCATGTATTTGTCCAAATGTCTTTTTAAATGTTATTGTACCTACCTCAACTACCTCCTCTGGCAGTTTATTCCATAGACCCACCACCCTCTGTGTAAAAAAAATTGCCCTCAGATTCCTATTAAATCTTTCCCTTCCGACCTGAAATCGGAGTCCTCTGGTTCTTGATTCCAAATAATGATTTTCTTTTATTTAGAGTCATAGAGTCATACAGCTTGAAAACAGGGCCTTCGGCCCAACTTGACCTCACCAACCAACATGTCCCATCTACACTAGTCCCACCTGCCTGCATTTAGCCCATATCCCTCTTAATCTGTCCTATCCATGTACCTGTCTAATGGGATGGGCGATTGCAACCTTCACGTGGTCCACCCTGTTTCGACTAATGCAATCAACCCGACGTGCACAAACAAATAGATGTAGTGTTTTTCATGCCAATTGATCTACAACTTTAGGCTGTGCAAGACGCAAGACCTGTCTAATTGTTTCTTAAATGTTCCAATTGTACCAGACTCAACTACGTCCTCTGGCAGCTCGTTCCATGTACCCACCACCCTTGGTGTGAAAAAGTTACCCCCCAGATTCCTATTAAATCTTTACCCCTTCACTTTAAACCTATGTCCTCTGGTTCTCGATTCCCATGCTCTGGGCAAGAGGCTCTGTGCGTCTACCCATGTGATATCTCATGTGATTTTGTACACTTTATCAAACTTTTTTTTGTTTGTTTGCTTATGCTATCTGTTGAGTATTGTGTTTACAGAGCTGTTGTTCTGCTGCAAGAAGGAATGTCATTGTTCCGTTTCAGCACACTTGACAATTAGAACACTCTTGACTCTTGAAATCCTTGTTTACTTACAGCATCCATGTACGTCAACTGTTGTGCCACTTTATTTGATGAGAAAGAGAGGAAATCCTGTTTCTCTTCTTTTCCATCTCTCTGCATATCCCCTTCCTCTCCCAGGCTGAAAGTGATGTTGCCATTGTCTGAAGAAGGGTCTCGACCCGAAACGTCACCTTTTCCACCCACCTACGGGTTATTAAAAACAAAGACACAGATGAGCAGGTCTGCACAATACAGGACCAGACACGAATGCGACAACTCACATAGGTGTGGAGACACTGGCAACTTGTGGCAGCACAGTGGCACAGCCGCTAGAGCCGCTGCCTTGCAGTGCCAGAGACCCCGGGTTCGATTCTGACCTCAGCTGCTCTCTGTGTGGAGTTTGCACGTTCTCCCTGTGCACAAGTGCTCCAATTTCCACCCACATCCCTGAGACGTGCGGGTTTGTAGGTTAATTGGCCCCAGTGTGTCGGGTGTGGATGAAAAAGTGGGATAACATAGAACTAGTGAGAATAGGTGATCGATGGTCAGCACGGACTCTTTAGGCTGCAGGGCCCTGCCTCCATGCTGCATCTCTAACTGAAACATGGTTCAAACATCATCCTTTCAGTCTCCTTGCTAAATCAGGCTCGTTTTATTTGCCCAACAATTAATTGGGCGATAAGCCTGGTTGGGTTTCAGTCCAGGTGCTGTGGGAATGGGATAGATGACGGTGACCCACCAACCATGTACCTGGAATATTTCACCCATGTCTCGTACCCACCACATTTTCCCATCTAGTTCTCCCAGCATCAGCAAACCAGAGCAGGAACATAAAAGTGAGATTTATTTCACAAGGCCCTCATGCTTTAGCTATTTCTCACCATAAGCAAAGGAGTCAGTCATACAGCATTGCCCACACCGACCAAGGACAGATATCGCTGGTGGATAATACGTGGACCTCCTTTTAGTTTAGGGATACAGCGTGGGAACAGGCCCTTCAGCCCACCGAGCCCACACCAGCACGTACATCCCCCGTACACTAGCACCATCCTACATACTAGGACTATGTCCCAGTACAGAGGGTACTGGCGCAGTGGTAGAGTTGCTGCCTCACAGCGCCAGAGACTCAGGTTTGATCCTGACCACGGGTGCTGTCTGTATGGAGTTTATACGTTCTCCCTATGACCCACGTGGGTTTTCTCCGGGTGCTCCGGTTTCCTCCCACACTCCAAAGACGTGCAGGTTTGTTGGTTAGTTGGCTTGGTGTAAAATGGGAAACAAATTGTCGCTAGTGTGTGTAGGGTGGTGCTTAGGGTTGCTAACTGTCCTGTATTTACCAGGATATCCTGTATGTTGGGCTAAATTGGTTTGTCCTATACGGGACCGCCCTTGTCCCGTATTTGACTGCTACGGCTCTGTAATCACCAGAGGGCATGCTAAGTGCACAAGAAGGCCACACCAGCACATTGTTTTCCTTTTAATAACTTCCTGATATTAATCCTGGTCACCTCCAGTTGTATATTCCAACAACAAAGATGAATTTCTTCCCAATCAAGTTTGCCGCAATAAACGATGTTAATCAGAAAAAGATTGAGGTGTTAAAATTCCCCAAAAAAGGATTAAAGAAAACAATTGGATCAATTAGTGAGTAGCCTGAAGTCTGGATTTCACCAGTACACATTTTAGTCGGGTCAAGCATCAATTATAGAAAGAGCTGAACAAAATACTGGAGGTTATAAGGAACGGTAGATACTGGTTTAAAAAACGAGGCATAGAGTACTGGAGTAACTTAGCGGGTCAGGCAGCATCTCTGGAGAACATGGATAGGCGACCTTCCATATGTTATAGGAGCAGAATTTGGCCATCGGCCCATCAGGTCTACTCCGCCATTCAATCATGGATGATCTATCTTTCCTTCTCAGCCCCATTCTCCTGCCTTCTCCCCATAACACCTAACAGCCGTATAAATCAAGAAACTGTCAATCACCGCCTTAAAAATATCCAAATATCAATTAATTCCCCAGATTCGCCACTACCTAAAGGACTCTCTCTAACTTCTGCAGGTGCACAGTAGAGAGAGTGCTGACCAGTTGCATTGTGGCTTGGGGCGGAACTTGAGTGCCCAGGAGCGGAAAAGACTACAGAAAGTAGTAAACACTGCCCAGTCCATCATCAGCTCTGACCTCCCTACCATCGAGGGGATCTATTGCAGTCGCTGCCTCAAAAAGGCTGGCAGCATCATCAAGGACCCACACCATCCTGGCCACACACTCATCTCCCTGCTACCTTCAGGTAGAAGGCACAGGAGCCTGAAGACTGTAACGTCCAGGTTCAGGAATAGCTACTTCCCCACAGCCATCGGGCTATTAAACTCAACTCATACAAAACTCTGAACATTCATAGCCCATTATCTGTTTATTTGCACTTTATCTGTTTATTTATTCATATATGTATATATTTATATAATGGTGTTATGGACACACTGATCTGTTCTGTATTATTCATGCCTACTATATTATGTTGTGCTGAAGAAAAGCAAGAATTTCATTGTCCAATCTGGGACACAATACAATAAACTCTCTTGAATCTTGAAATTCCTCTTCATGTTTCTGAAGGTATGTCTTTTTATTCTGAGGCTATGGCTTCTGATCCTAGACTCTCCCACTGGTGGAAACATCCTCTCCACATCCACTCTATCCAGGCCTTTCACTATTCGGTAAGTTTCAATGAGGTCTCCACCCTCATCCTTCTAAACTCCAGCGAGTGACGTTGGGTCAGGACTCTTCAGACTTAATCCTATTTACCCCACTGTTATAGAGGGTGGTTAAGTGACTGTGAGTCCACGTTGGAGCTGATTTCACTGAACTAACAAGATGCAACTCAGTTAACTTGTACTAACTGGACAATTAGCGTGCACACTCTCGCACATCCTATTGCCAACAATTCATATATGTCATGTCGGTAGTGTTAATAATTTAAATCTGACCGTCAATATTGATCCTTGAAGAATTAGTCAAATCCTACACTAGTTTGTAATGAATAATGTGAAATCAACAGCAGAAGAGTCAGCATTCTGACACGGATGTGTTAAGACTTGACATGAGACACATTTGGTTCCAAAATTCACCATGTTCTTCCAGTGTTCATTCAAGGATGTCTATTTTGAACAATCAACACAAGTCTTCCAGAGGAAGCTGCAGAAGAGGATGTTAAGATGCAATTATGTCTTTTATAAGACAGTTTGACATGTACAGATAAGGAAGGGTTTAGAGGGCCAAGGTCATCTGCAGGAAAAGCACCAAGACAAGGGTCATTGGGCTGAAAGGTCTGTTTCCGTGCTGTACAACTTTAGTTTAGTTTTAGTTTCGGGATACAGCGCGGAAACAAGCTCTTCTGCCCACCGAGTCCGTGTCGACCAGTGATCCCCACGCAAAAGCGCGTTCCAACACTCAAGGAACAATTTACATTTTTTACTCAAGCCAATTGTCCTCCAAACCTGTACGTCTTTGGAGAGTGGGAGGAAATCTGAGTACCCGGGAGAAAACCCACATGGTCACAGGGAGAACGAGCAAACTCCATACAGACAGCACCCGTAGTCAAGATCAAACCTGGATCTCTGGCGCTGTAAGGCAGCAACTCTACTGCTGCACCTATGCTCTACAGCTCTATTCAACGGCACGGTGGCTCAGCGGTAGAGTTGCTGCCTTACAACATCAGAGACCCGGGTTCGATCCTGATTGGGGGTGTTACCTGCAAGGAGTTTGTACGTTCTCCCTGGGACCGCTTGGGTTTTTCCCAGGTGCTCCCATTTCCTCCCACACTACAAAGACGTGCAGGATTGTAGGTTAATTGGCTTTGGTAAAATTGTAAATTGTCCCTCGTATGTAGGATAGTGCTAGTGTACGGGATCACTGGTCAGCATTGACTTGATGGGCTGAAGATTAGTTTAGTATCTCTGAACTAAATAATCTGATTTCCCTGCCATTGGCATTCAATATTATTTAATTGATGGCCAATGCATAGACTTATGAGAAATCACGCAACTCCTAATAAATTGAACATATGCGTAGTTGGCTGAAGCATAAGAACTTCCCAGTAAAATCCTGGCAAATTTGAGAGGAAACACTAAGCTCCAGATTTAAAAGTTCCTGGCCTTCCAGTTATGAATCATCTGATTATCACAATAACTCACAACTAACTTGTGCGACACAAAAACAATCCCACCCTACATTTCAAGGCTAGGGAAAGGAGACGGCATTTGCTAGGTCAGATGCCATTGGTATGACTTGCATTGTCAGTAAAATGTGAGAGAGGAAGAAGAGAAACAAGACATGGAATATCTTAGTCCTACTGGCTGACCGCAGTGAAGGAACACCACTATCAGCCATTTTCCCTCTCCCCTAAATATTGCCAACAAAAGCAAAAGGGTCAAAAGTCCACAGAAAGTTCAGAGGAAGCATCCTGCATAGGAAGGAAATGCAGGTCAAGCAGCACCTCTAGAGAAAAGGTGTAGGTGACGTTTCAGGTCGAGACCCTTCTTCAGATTAAGGTTGCATCACAGCTTGGTTTGGAAACAGCTCTGCCCAAGACAGCGAGAAATTGCAGAGAAATGTAGATGTAGCCCAGTCTGTCACATAGACAGCTCTTTCCACCATTGACTCCATCTACCTTTCACATTGCCTCTGAAAAATAGCCAACATAATCAAAGAAGTCCAACATCAGTCATTCCTCCTTCTCCCTGCTCACATTTGGCAGAAGATACAGAAGCTTGAAAGCGCAAACTGCCGGACTCAGGAACAGCTTCTTCGCCTCTGTTATCAGGCTTCTGAACAGTCCTTCCATAAGCAAGTTTACTGTCCGATTCACCTCTACCCCATTGCGGAAATTGGACTTTGTCTATGGAACTGGTGCGCTACAATGCTGAGAACAAAGCCGCCACAGCCAGACATAAAAACAGCATTTTTCCACGAGCAGTAGCTCTACTCAACAGCCAAAAGTCTGAAGCCTCCTTGTGCTCTGGTATTTTATTTCATTCTTCACATGTTTAAATTATAATGTTTTATTTTTAATTGTCTACAATATATATTGTGTTGTTACTTGCGAGCAAAGCACCAATGCAAATTCCTTGTAATGTATACATACTTGGCAAATAAAATTGATTCAATATATTCTGCACTCTGTATCTTCCCCTTTGCTCCACCTATTTTATTCAGTTTGACTTGATTGTATTTATGTATCGGATTAACTGATCTGTTTGTACAGCATACAAAATTCAACCAGTGGGTGGCGCCAGCAATGGCTGCCTCGTCAACAGTCTGTATGTCCCTTCTTTTGGGTTTTTTTGGCATGTGTTAAATGTATGTTTTTAGTGTTCATTAGTTTGTTTTATGTGGGGGTTGTGGAATTTTTCCCTAATCTCTTACCTCGACGGAGATGTGACATTTTTCTGTATCGTTTTGCTGTCCACACTGCGGCCTAACATCGAGTTGGCTGCCTCTTGCTGGAGACTGATTTCGAGAGCTCCACCACCACAGCCTACGGGGCTTAACATCGCGGAGCCCGCGGTCTCTGGTCAAAGACAGACATCCGGAACTACAAGCCGCAGGAACTTCGATGGCCCCGACACGGGAGCTTCGATCACCCCGACGCGGGAGATTTGATTGCCCTGACACGGGGGCTTCGACTGCCAGCTGCGGGAGCTCCGATTGCCCCGACACATGGTTCAACTGCCCCGACTGTAGGAGAGAAATGAGGGAAGAAGGTTAAACTTTATTGCCTTCCATCATAGCGAGGAATATGGGGAATCCGCTGTGGTGGATGTTTATGTTTACTTTTATGTAATTGTGTGTCTTGTTGCTTTTTTAGTATGGCTGATTAGTAATTCGCATATCACTGTACCTTAATTGGTACAGGTGACAATAAAAGGCCTTTGAAACCTTTGAAAACAATGTTTTTCACTGTATCTCAGTACACGTGACAATAATATATCTAAACATAAAGTTCTTCAATACAGACTGGGCACAAACTAAACATCACCATAATGAGAAGAACTGATCCCCTGTAGATGGGAATTTGACATTGCATCTTATTCTGGTCTCTCTTCCAGCCATTTGACCTCATCTTGCTCTACATTTAAGATAGTCACAAAATGCTGGAGTAGGTGACGTTACGGGTCAAGACCCTTCTTCAGACTGAGAGTCCGGGGTGAGGCAAACGAGAGATAGAGAGGGTGATGTAAGAACTGCAGATTCTGGTTTACACTGAAGATAGGCCCAAAACGTCACCCATTCCTTCTATCCAGAGATGCCGCGTGTCCCGCGAAGTTACTCCAGCATTTTGTGTCTTTGGTGTAAATCAGCATCTGCAGTTCCTTCCTATATATTTTGCCTGCTCTACATTTAGATGCAGATCCTCTCCACTGCACGGCCTGTCCATCTAATTGAGTATTTGGGAGTCCAGCGGATGGATTTGGCGGTTGCTATGGGACTGGATGCATCTTCTACCAAGTGGGAAATTGGTCCGTACTTAAATTTCCCATTTGCAAACCGTTCGGGTTACAAAGAGCTCCCGGGAAGAGAACCCAGTCGCAATCCGGGGATGAGCCAATTGACAATAGACAATAGGTGTAGCAGAAGGCCATTTGGTCCTTCGAGCCAGCACCACCATTCAATGTGATCATGGCTGATCATCTCCAATCAGTACCCCGTTCCTGCCTTCTCCCCATATCCCTTGGCTCAGCAATCTTTAAGAGCCCTATCTAGCTCTCTCTTGAAAGTATCCAGAGAACCGGCCTCCATCGCGCTCTGAGGCAGAAAATTCAACAGACTCACCACTCTCTGTGAGTAAAAGTGTTTCCTCGTCTCCGTTCTAAATGGCTTATCTCTTATTCTTAAACTGCGGCCCCTGGTTCTGGACTCCCCCAACACGGGAACATGTTTCCTGCCTCCAGCGTGTCCAAACCCTTAATAATCTGTTATGTTTCAATAAGATGCCTTCTCATCCTTCTAAAATCCAGAGTGTACATGTCCAGCCACTCCACTCTCTCGGCATATGACACTCCCGCCATCCTGAGAATTAACCTTGTTAAACTACGCTGCACTCCCTCAATAGCAAGAATTTCCTACCTCAAATTAGGGGACCAAAACTGCACACAATACTCCAGGTGTGGTCTCACTAGGGCTCTGTACAACTGCAGAAGGACCTCTTTGCTCCTATACTCAACTACTCTTGTTATGAAAGCCAACATGCCATTCGCTTTCTTCACTGCCTGCAGTACCTGCATACTTACTTTCATTGTCTGATGAACAAGGACCCTCAGATCCCGTTGTACTTCCCCTATTCCCAACTTGACACCATTTAGATAATAATCTGCCTTCCTGTTTTTGCTACCAGTGAATAACCTCACATTTATCCACATTAATCTGTATCTGCCATGCATCTGTCCACTCACGCAACCTGTCCAAGTCACCCTGCATTCTCATAGCATCCTCCTCACAGTTCACACTGCAACCCAGCTTTGTGTCATCTGCAAATTTGCTAATGTTACTTTGAATCCCTTCATCTAAATCATTGATGTAGATTGTAAATAGCTGCGGGTCACAGCACCGAGCCTTGCGGTACCCCACTAGTCACTGCCTGCCATTCTGAAAGGAACCCCTTAATCCCAACTCTTTGCTTCTTGTCTGCCAACCAATTTTCTATCCATGTCAGCACTCTACCCCCAATACCATGTGCCCTAATTTTGTCCACTAACTCCTATGTGGGAACTTATCAAATGCTTTCTGAAAGTCCAGGTACACTACATCCACTGGCTCTCCCTGATTAATTTTCCTCGTACATCCTCAGAAAATTCCATAACATTAGTCAAGCATGATTTCCTCTTCAAAAATCCATGCTGACTCGGACCGATCCTGTTACTGCTATCCAAATGCCGCTATTAAATCTTTTATAATTGACTCCAGCATCTTCCCCACCACCGAGATCAGGCTAACTGGTCTATAATTCCGTTTTCTCTTTCCCGCCTTTCTTAAAAAGTGGGATAACATTAGCTACCCTCCAATCCACAGGAACTGATCCTGAATCTATAGAACATTGGAAAATGATCACCAATGCGTCCATGATTTCTAGAGCCACTTCCTTCAGTACCCTGGGATGCAGACCTGTTAACAGGCTTCTGACCAGTCCTTGCATAAGCAAGGTTACTGTCCGATTCACCTCTACCCCATTACGAACATTGGACTTTGTCTATGGAACTGGTGCGCTACAATGCTGAGAACAAAGCCGCCACAGCAAGACATAAAAACAGCATTTTTCCACGAGCAGTAGCTCTACTCAACAGCCAAAAGTCTGAAGCCTCCTTGTGCTCTGGTATTTTATTTCATTCTTCACATGTTTAAATTATAATGTTTTATTTTTAATTGTCTACTGTATATTGTGTTGTTACTTGCGAGCAATGCACCAATGCAAATTCCTTGCATGTATATATACTTGGCAAATAAAATTGATTCAATATATTCTGCACTCTGTACCATTCCCTTTGCTCTACCTATTTAATTCAGTTTGACGATTGTATTTATGTATCGGATTATCTGATCTGTTTGTATAGCATACAAAATTCAACCACTGGGTGGCGCCAGCAATGGCTGCCTCGTCAACAGTCTGTATGTCCCTTCTTTTGTTTTTTTTTGGCATGTGTTAAATGTATGTTTTTAGTGTTCATTAGTTTGTTTTATGTGGGGGTTGTGGAACTTTTCCCTAATCTCTTACCTCGACGGAGATGTGACATTTTTCTGTATCGTTTTGCTGTCCACACTGCGGCCTAACGTCGAGTTGGCTGCCTCTTGCTGGAGATCGATTTCGAGAGCTCCACCACCACAGCCTACGGGGCTTAACATCGCGGAGCCCCCGGTCTCTGGTTAAAGACAGACATCCGGAACTACAAGCCGCAGGAACTTCGATCGCCCCGACACGGGAGCTTCGATCACCCCGACGCGGGAGAATTGATTGCCCTGACACGGGGGCTTCGACCGCCAGCTGCGGGAGCTCCGATTGCCCCGACACATGGTTCAACTGCCCCGACTGTAGGAGAGAAATGAGGGAAGAAGGTTAGACTTTATTGCCTTCCATCATAGCGAGGAATGTGCGGAATCCGCTGTGGTGGATGTTTATGTTTACTTTTATGTAGTTGTGTATCTTGTTGCTTTTTTAGTACGGCTGATTAGTAATTCGCATATCACTGTACCTTAATTGGTACAGGTGACAATAAAAGGCCTTTGAAACATTTGAAAACAATGTTTTTCACTGTATCTCATTACACGTGACAATAATATATCTACACATAAACATGGAAACCTAGAAAATAGGTGCAGGAGTAGGCCATTCGGCTCTTCGAGCCTGCACCGCCATTTGATATGATCATGGCTGATCATCCAACTCAGTATCCCATCCCAGCCTTCTCTCCATACCCCCTGATCCCTTTAGCCACAAGGGCCACATCTAACTCCCTCTTAAATATAGCCAATGAACTGGCCTCAACTACCTTCTGTGGCAGAGAATTCCACAGATTCACCACTCTCTGTGTAAAAAATGATTTCCTCATCTCGGTCCTAAAAGTCTTCCCTCTTATCCTTAAACTGTGACCCCTAGTTCTGGACTTCCTCAACATCGGGAATAATTTTCCTGCATCTAGCCTGTCCAACCCCTTAAGAATTTTGTAAGTTTCTATAAGATCCCCCCTCAGTCTTCTGAATTCCGACGTGTACAAGCCGAGTCTATCCAGTCGAAGTTACACAAAAATGCTGGAGAAACTCAGCGGGTGCAGCAACATCTATGGAGCGAAGGAAATAGGCAACGTTTCGGGCCGAAACCCTTCTTCAGACTGATAGGGGGTGGGGAGAAGAAAGGAAAAAAGGAACAGGCGGAGGAGGAGCCCGAGGGCTGGGGGAGTGGAGGAGACAACCAGATGGCTCATGAAGGGGAGGGGACAGCCAGGGCTAGCAGAATTGGGAGAATTCAATGTTCAGGCCACCAGGATGTAGACTGCCCAAGTGGAATATGAGGTGCATTTCCTCCAATTTACGGTGTTGCTCGCTGTGGCCATGGAGGAGACCCAGGACAGAGAGGTCAGATACGGAATGGGAGGGGGAGTTGAAGTGCTAAGCCACCGGGAGTTCAGGTTGGTTATTGTGGACCGACCGGAGGTGTTCGGCGAAACGATCGCCAAGCCTCCGCTTGGTCTCACCGATGTAGATCAGCTGGCATCTAGAGCAGCGAATGCAATAGATGAGGTTGGAGGAGATGCAGGTGAACCTCTGTCGCACCTGGAACGACTGCTTGGGTCCTTGAATGGAGTGGAGGGGGGAGGTGAAGGGACAAGTGTTGCATCTCTTGCGGTTGCAAGGGAAAGTACCAGGGGAGGGGGTGCTTTGGGAGGGAAGGGAAGAATTGACAAGGGAGTTACGGAGGGAGCGGTCTTTGCGGAAGGCAGACATGGGGGGAGATGGGAAGATGTGGCGAGTGGTGGGGTCTCGTTGGAGGTGGCGAAACTGACGGAGGATCACTTGTTGTATGTGACGGCTGGTGGGGTGAAAGGTGAGGACTAGGGGGACTCTGCCTTTGTTGTGAGTGGGGGGATGGGGAGAGAGAGCAGTGTTGCGGGGTATGGCAGAGACCCTGGTGCGAGCCTCATCTATGGTGGAGGAGGGGAACCCCCGTTCCCTGAAGAATGAGGACATTTCAGATGCCCTGGTGTGGAACGCCTCATCCTGGGAGCAGATGCGGCGTAGACGGAGGAATTGGGAGTGGGGGATGGAGTCCTTACAGGAAGCAGGGTGGGAAGAAATGTAGTCCAGATAGCCATGGGAGTCGGTAGGTTTGTAGTGGATGTCCGTAAGGAGTCTATCACCTGCGATGGAGATAGTGAGGTCAAGGAATGGTAGGGAAGTGTCGGAAATGGTCCAGGTGTATTTGAGTGCGGGATGGAAGTTGGTGGTGAAGCGGATGAAGTCAGTCAGTTGTGTGTGGGTGCAGGATGTGGCACCAAAACAATCATCGATGTAGCGGAGGTAGAGGTCGGGGATGGAGCCCTGGTACGCATTGAACAAGGATTGTTCTACGTACCCGACAAAGAGGCAGGCGTAGCTGGGGCCCATGCGTGTGCCCATAGCTACGCCTTGTATTTGGAGGAAATGGGAGGAGTCAAATGAAAAGTTATTAAGTGTAAGTACCAGCTCCGCTAGGCGGAGGAGGGTGTCAGTGGCCGGGTATAGATTGCTTCTACGGTCGAGGAAAAAACGGAGGGCTTCGAGACCATCCTGGTGGGGGATGGAGGTGTACAGTGACTGGACGTCCATGGTGAAGATGAGGGGGTGAGGGCCTAGAGAGTGGAATGCGCGGAGATGACGGAGAGTGTCTGAGGTGTCTGAAACATAGGTAGGGAGGGATTTAACCAAGGGGGATAGGATGGAGTCGAGGTAGGTGGAGATGAGTTCGGTGGGGCAAGAACAGGCAGAGACAATGGGTCTACCGGGACAGTAAGGTTTGTGGATTTTGGGGAGAAGGTAAAAGCGGGCTGTGCGGGGCTGGGGAACGATGAGGTTGGAGGCTCGTTCGGGCAGGGCGTGGGAGTGGATGAAGTCGGTGATGGTGCTGGAGATGGTGGCCTGGTGCTCGTCAGTGGGGTCATGGTCCAGGGGTAAGTAGGAAGAGGTGTCCGAGAGTTGGCGCGTGTCCTCAGCTTTGTAGAGATCTGTAGATTCTCTCCGGAGACTGTTCCACACCACTCTCCGGAGTCTATCCAGTCTTTCCTCATATGAAAGTCCTGCCATCCCAGGAATCAGTCTGGTGAACCTTCTCTGTACTCCCTCTATGGCAAGAATGTCTTTCCTCAAATTAGGAGACCAAAACTGTACGCAATACTCCAGGTGTGGTCTCACCAAGACCCTGTACAACTGCAGTAGAACCTCCCTGCTCTTATACTCAAATCCTTTTGCTATGAATGCTAACATACCATTTGCTTTCTTCACTGCCTGCTGCACCTGCATTCCTACTTTCAATGACTGGTGTACCATGACACCCAGGTCTCGTTGCATCTCCCCTTTTCCTAATCGGCCACCATTCAGATAATAGTCTACTTTCCTGTTTTTGCCACCAAAGTGGATAACTTCACATTTATCCACATTATACTGCATCTGCCATGCCTTTGCCCACTCACCCAACCTATCCAAGTCACCTTGCAGCCTCCTAGCATCCTCCTCACAGCTAACACTGCCCCCCAGCTTCGTGTCATCTGCAAACTTGGAGATGTTGCTTTCAATTCCCTCGTCCAGATCATTAATATATATTGTAAATAGCTGGGGTCCCAGCACTGAGCCTTGCGGTACCCCACTAGTCACTGCCTGCCATTCTGAAAAGGACCCGTTTACTGCTACTCTTTGCTTCCTGTCTGCCAGCCAGTTCTCTATCCACATCAATACTGAACCCCCAATACCATGTGCTTTAAGTTTGTATGCTAATCTCTTATGTGGGACCTTGTCGAAAGCCTTCTGAAAGTCCAGATATAACACATCCACTGATTCTCCCTTATCCACTCTACTAGTTACATCCTCGAAAAATTCTATAAGAATCGTCAGACATGATTTACCGTTCATAAATCCATGCTGACTTTGTCCAATGAACTCACAACTTTCCAAATGTGCTGCTATCCCATCTTGAATAACTGACTCCAGAATTTTCCCCACCACCGATGTTAGACTAACTGGTCTGTAATTCCCCGTTTACTCTCTCCCTCCCTTTTTAAAAAGTGGGGTTACATTAGCTACCCTCCAGTCCTCAGGAACTACTCCAGAATCTAAAGAGTTTTGAAAAATTATCACTAATGCATCCACTATTTCTGCGGCTACTTCCTTAAGTACTCTGGGATGCAACTTATCCGGCCCTGGGGATTTATCGGCCTTTAATCCATTCAATTTACCTAACACCACTTCCCGGCTAACTTGGATTTCACTCAGTTCCTCCATCTCATTTAACCCCCGGTCCCTTGCTATTTCCAGCAGATTATTTATGTCTTCCTTAGTGAAGACAGAACCAAAGTAATTATTCAATTGGTCTGCCATGTCCTTGTTCCCCATGATCAATTCGCCTGTTTCTGACTGCAAGGGACCTACATTTGTTTTAACTAATCTTTTCCTCTTGACATATCTATACAAACTTTTGCAGTCAGTTTTTATGTTCCCTGCCAGTTTTCTTTCATAATCTATTTTCCCTTTCCTAATTAAGCCTTTTGTCCTCCTCTGCTGGACTCTGAATTTCTCCCAGTCCTCTGGTAGGCTGCTTGTTCTGGCTAATTTGTAGGCTTCCTCTTTTGTTTTGATACTATCCCTGATTTCGCTTGTTATCCACGGATGCACTATCTTCCCTGATTTATTCTTTTGCCAAACTGGGATGAACACTTGTTGTAGTTCATCCATGCAGTTTTTAAATGCCTTCCATTGCATATCCACCGTCAACCCTTTAAGAATCATTGGCCAGTCTATCTTGGCCAATTCACGTCTCATACCCTCAAAGTCACCTTTCTTTAAGTTCAGGACCTTTGTTTCTGAATTAACAATGTCACTCTCCATCCTAATGAAGAACTCAACCATATTATGGTCACTGTTGCCCAAGGGGCCACGCACAACAAGATTGCTAACTAACCATTCTTCATTACTCAATACCCAGTCTAGAATAGCCTGCTCTCTCGTTGGTTCTTCTACATGTTGGTTTAGAAAACTATCCCGCATACATTCCAAGAAATCCTCTTCCTCAGCACCCCTGCCAATTTGATTCACCCAATCTATATGTAGGTTGAAGTCACCCATTATAATGGTTTTACCTTTGTTACATGCGTTTCTAATTTCCTGTTTGATGCCATCCCCAACTCCACTACTACTGTTAGGTGGCCGGTACACCACTCCCACTAGCGTTTTCTGCCCCTTAGTGTTTCGCAGCTCTACCCATATCGATTCCACATCCTCCAAGCTAATGTCCTTCCTTTCTATTGCGTTAATCTCCTCTCTAACCAGCAACGCTACCCCGCCTCCTTTTCCTTTCTGTCTATCCCTCCTGAATATTGACTATCCCTGAATGTTCAGCTCCCAGCCTTGGTCACCCTGGAGCCATGTCTCCGTGATCCCAACTATATCATATTCATTAATAACTATCTGCACATTCAACTCATCCACCTTATTACGAATGCTCCTTGCATTAAGATACAAAGCCTTCAGGCTTGTCTTTACAACACTCTTAACCCTTTTACAATTATGTTGAAAAGTGGCCCTTTTTGATTTTTGCCCTGGCTTTGTCTGCCTGCCACTTTTACTTTTCACCTTGCTACCTATTGCTTCTACCCTCATTTTACACCCCCTGCCTCTCTGCTCTTGCACCCCTCCCCCTGCCACATTAGTTTAAATCCTCCCCGACAGCACTAGCAAACACTCCCCCAACGGCATTAGTTCCATTCTAGCCCAGGTGCAGACCGTCCTGTTTGTACTGGTCCCACCTCCCCCAGAACTGGTTCCAATGCCCTAAAAATTGGAATCCCTCCTACGCACCATTTTTCAAGCCACGTATTCATCTGCAATATCCTCCTATTTCTACTCTGACTGGCCCGTGGTACTGGTAGTAATCCGGAGATTATTACCTTTGAGGTCCTACTTTTAAGTTTATCTCCTAGCTCCCTAAATTCACCTTGTAGGACCTCATCCCTTATTTTACCTATATCGTTGGTGCAAATATGCACCACGACAACTGGCTGTTCACCCTCCCCCTCCAGAATGTTCTGCAGCCGTTCAGTGACATCCCTGACCCTTGCACCAGGGAGGTAACTTACCATCCTGGAGTCTCGTTTGCGGGCGCAGAAACGCCTATCTATTCCCCCTTACAATTGAATCCCTTATTACTATTGCGCTTCCACTCTTTCCCCCCCCCCTCCTGTGCCGCAGAGCCACCCATGGTGCCATGAACTTGGCTGCTGCTGCCTTCCCCTGATGAGCTATCTCCCCCAACAGTATCCAAAATGGTATGCCTGTTTAGGAGGGAGATGACCGCAGTGGACTCCTGCACTACCTGCCTACTGCTTTGCTGGCTATTGGCCACCCGTTCCCTTTCTGTCCTCTTACCTTTTACCTGCGGTGTGACCAACTCGCTGTACGTGCTATTCACGACTTCCTCAGCATCGTGGATGCTCCAGTATGAATCCAGCCGGTCTGCCAGGAGCTGCAGCTGGACACACTTCCTGCAAACGTAGTCACCAGGGACACCGACCATATCCCTGATCTCCCACATGTTGCAGGCTGAGCAAACCAACGGGCCAATCTCCACTGACATAGCTTACTCCCAAATTAACTCTATATTATATATTTTTAAAAACGTTATCCTTTAAACTGTACCTTTACTAATAAATACTGTACCCTTAACTCCCAGAATCCTTAACTCCCAGAACCCTTAACCTGAAAGCTGAAATGTAAAAATGTAAAAATGTAAACCCGGGGTTGCTCCCAATCAGCTGCTTCCTCTGGTCCTCTTCCACCAATCAGATGCTTCCACCAGACTCCTTCTCTGGAAGTGAGATGGAACGCTGCAGATTTGGGTTCCTCCTCCTCTCACCAACGGCTCCCCGTTGGTTCTTCAATACAGACTGGGCACAAACTAAACCACCATAATGAGAAGAACTGATCTCCTGTAGATGGGAATTTGACATTGCATCTTATTCTGGTCTCTCTTCCAGGCCATCTTGCTCTACATTTAAGATAGTCACAAAATGCTGGAGTAGGCGACGTTACGGGTGAAGGCCCTTCTTCAGACTGAAAGTCAGGGGTGAGGCAAACGAGAGATAGAGAGGGTGATGTAAGAACTGCAGATGCTGGATTACACTGAAGATAGATCCGAAACGTCACCCATTCCTTCTATTCAGAGATGCCGCCTGTCCCGCGAAGTTACTCCAGCATTTTGTGTCTTTGGTGTAAATCAGCATCTGCAGTTCCTTCCTATACATTTTGCCTGCTCTACATTTAGATGCAGATCCTCTCCACTGCACGGCCTGTCCATCCAATATTTGGGAGATCAGCGGATGGATTTGGCGGTTGCTATGGGACTGGAGGTATCTTCTACCAAATGGGAAATTGGTCCGTACTTGAATTTCCCATTTGCAAACGGTTCGGGTTACAAAGAGCTCCCGGGAAGAGAACCCAGTCACAATCCAGGGATGAGACAATAGACAATAGGTGCAGGAGAAGGCCATTTGGCCCTTCGAGCCAGCACCATCATTCAATGTGATCATGGCTGATCAGCTCCAATCAGTACCCCGTTCCTGCCTTCTTCCAATATCCCCTGGCTCTGCTATCTTTAAGAGCCCTATCTAGCTCTCTCTTGAAAGTATCCAGAGAACCGGCCTCCATCGTGCTCTGAGGCAGAGAATTCAACAGACTCACCACTCTCTGTGTGAAGAAGTGTTTGATCATCTCTGTTCTAAATGGCTTACCTCTTATTCTTAAACAGCGGCCCCTGGTTCTGGACTCCCCCAACACGGGAACATGTTTCCTGCCTCCAGCGTGTCCAAACCCTTAATAATCTTTTATGTTTCAATAAGATATCCTCTCATCCTTCTAAAATCCAGAGTATACAAGTCCAGCCACACCATTCTCTCAGCATATGACAATCCCGCCATCCTGAGAATTAACCTTGTTAACCTACGCTGCACTCCCTCAATAGCAAGAATTTCCTTCCTCAAATTAGGGGACCAAAACTTGTTGTCCAGGAAGAGGACAAACAATCTTCCTAATGTACTAGTGGCCAGAGGATCTGGGGTGACGGAGGAACTGAAGGAAATCCACATTAGGCAGGAAATGATGTTGGGTGGACTGATGGGACTGAAGGCTGATAAATCCGCAGGGCGTGATGGTCTGCATCCCTGGGTACTGAAGGAAGTGGCTCTAGAAATCATGGACGCATTGGTGATCATTTTCCAATGTTCTATAGATTCAGGATCAGTTCCTGTGGATTGGAGGGTAGCTAATGTTATCCCACTTTTTAAGAAAGGCGGGAAAGAGAAATCAGGGAATTATAGACCAGTTAGCCTGACCTTGGTGGTGGGGAAGACGCTGGAGTCAATTATAAAAGATGTAATAGCGGCATTTGGATAGCAGTAACAGGATCGGTCCGAGTCAGCATGGATTTTGGAAGAGGAAATCATGCTTGACTAATCTTATGGAATTTTTTGAGGGTGTATTAGGAATATGACCTAATGTGCAGGAACTGCAGATGCTGGTTTACACTGAAGATAGACACAAAATGCTGGAGAAACTCAGCGGGACAGGCAGATTACAACTCAGCGATATGAATATTGATTTCTCCAACTTCAAATAATCCTTACCTTCCCTCTCTGTCCATCCCTCCCCCACCCTAGTTCTCCAACTAGCTTCACTGTCCTGTGAAATGTCACCTATCCATGTTCTCCATGTTCTCCAGAGATGATGCCTGACCCGCTGAGTAAGTCCAGCACTCTGTGAAACGTCATCTATCCATGTTCTCCAGAGATGCTGCCTGACCCGCTGAGTTACTCCAGCACTCTGTGAAACGTCACCTATCCATGTTTTCCAGAGATGCTCCCTGACATTTGTCGTTTCACATTGGGACCCTTCCGGTTTGAGTGGGCCAGTGGAGTAGAAAAGCCAAGACAGTTGTTGCACCAACAGTGGATATAAGGTCCAGAGAGGGTAGAAGGCTGGGTAGGGGCGGGGGGAGGGGATAGGTGGGGGAATGTTGGAGACTGGAGATAGGATTGTTACTGGATGGATAGGATTCTCTCCCATAAAGAAAAGCTCAGAGGTGGCAGAAGTGCCCTACGTCCCTATGTTCCCAATGTAGGGGGAGTCCAGAACCAGGGGTCACAGTTTAAGAATAAGACTCGCTGAGTCACTCCACCTTTTATCTTGGTCTATTGGTCTAACTAAGGTTGATTCAGATCTACCTTAGATCTCCTCTTGTAAGTCTGCTTGACGCTCTCCTTTTTCACCGGCATTCTCGATACTCCTTTCTTTGGTTATTAATCCACACAGAGAAGGTTAGAGTTTCGATCTCTAGTAGCTACCAGCTGTTTCAATGTCTGGCAGAATGGGTTTGGTGAACCCACTTCAAGTTGACTGATGAAATGGAGCCCGTCTCTCATGGTTACGGATGCAGTTCACTGTGAGGTCACCGGCCAGGCACATTATGAGGTCACCTCTGATTATGATGGTTTACAAACTTGCGATCTTATGAATGGAAGGCCGGCCCTGAAGGGAATAAACCACTTCCCCATATGACCACAGGTCACAGTGGTTATAACCAACTGGACTCAAATATTAGATACAAGGAACTCAGTTCAGTTGAGTTTATTCTCACGTGTACAGAGAAATGCTTTTTCTCACGTGTTAAAAACAGTCAGCAGAGAGACAATGCATGATTACAATTGAGCCATTTACAGTGTATAGAGTGTTAAAGAAGGAACTGCAGATGCTGGAAAATTGATGGTACACAAAAATGCTGGAGAAACTCAGCGGGTGCAGCAGCATCTATGGAGCGAAGGAAGCAATCGAAGGGTCTGAAGAACGGTTTCGGCCCGAAACGTTGCCTATTTCCTTCGCTCCATAGATGCTGCTGCACCCGCTGAGTTTCTCCAGCATTTTTGTGTACCTACAGTGTATAGATACTTGGTAAGGGAATAACGTTTAGTGCAAGATAAAGCCAGCAAAGTCCGATCAAGGATAGTCCGAGGGTCACTAATGAGGTAGATAGTAGTTCAGCACTGCTATCTGGTTGTGGTAGGATGATTCAGTTGCCTGATAACAGCTGGAAAGAAACTGTCCCTGAATCTGGAAATGTGCATTTTCACACTTCTGTACCTTTCCTAATTTGAGGAAGGACATTCTTACTATTGAGGGAGTGCAGCGTAGGTTAACCAGGTTAATTCCCGGGATGGCGGGACCGACATATGATGAAAGAATGGGTCGACTGGGGTTGTATTTGCTGGAATTGAGAAGGATAAGAGGGGATCTTATAGAAACATATAAAATTCTTAAAAGAGTGAAGGCTAGATGCAGGATCAATGTTGCCGATGTTGGGGGAGTCCAGAACCAGGTGTGAGAAAGGGGTTAATAGGTATAAGTTGATTTAGACAAGAACCCTTTGTATAGTAGGGAGTATAGTAGGGAGGATAGGGGGAGTGAAGGACAAGTACAGATGGTGACTTTTTCAAGGATGAGAACAGAGAAGATAGCAACAGCCCAGCATAGAACTAGGGTAAGGGTCAGAAGAAACACTCAGTGCGCATGGGCAATGAACTTACATGAATATGTACACACACCCACTATGACAAGATGTCTCATTTAAATGCACATGCGATGCATGATATGGGAGGTGTCATTGACGTCGGGTGGACATTCCAGGACGTTCTCGTGGGTATGTGGGCTTTATGTTATGATTGGAAGAAGCACAATGGGGAGGGATGAGGGTGTGACAATGATACCCATGAAATGTATAAAGATGGAAGTCATCCCGATCCTCGGTGTGCCTCTAGGGGACATCAGAGGAGAGGCACCTATTCTGCAGAATATGATTTGAATAAAAAGCTTCTTTGCTGACTTTGTCTTTAAAAGCGTTTGTGATTTTGAATCTCACAATTTTTGGGGGCTCGTCTCGGGACCCCCACTCCGGCTGGCTGACGACGGTATACGGAGGAAGGGACGGTGCACCCCGTTGATTTCAGCGGTCCTAGACCCCTAGATTGCCGTCAGCGGTTTGGGCGAGTGGTATCCCTGAACAGAGACTCAGCAAAGAAGTGGGAGTAGTTGGAAGATCGGTGGGAAAATCGCGAGGAAGCCAAATCGAGTGATTCTTGTGCACAGGACCCGGGTAAGAAAACTGACTATTAAGTACTACTCGGGCGATTGATAAGACCTTGTGGATACCGCCCTGAAGAATTCAGGGGTCTGTACGGGCAAGGCAGGAAAGGCGGGAAAATAGATCGGGGGGAAATTCCGATCGGGAGGATGGGCCATGAGAACGGAAAGCCCACCAGGGAGGGGAAGGGCGGTAAGCCCGACCCCAGCATTCTGCCTGATAGTCCATTGGGGCGAATGCTGAGCCTCTGGGGGCAGAGAAATACCCAGGGAATTGGAGGACAAAAATGATTTGATTCTGTTATATTGAGTTTTAATACATGTAAAATATGTTGCATTTATTGAAGTAAGATTGGAACGAATGTGATTTGTGTGTAAAAACCGGTTTGGAATGAAAGAGGAAGTTTATATATGTGATAATTATTTTGTTTATTGTATTTGTAGACCACATTGTAAGAGTAAGTAAGTAAGTTTTATTAAAATCAAAAATGTTCACTGTAGGTAGGTGTATGTTCCTTTAAATAAATCAGGTCATGGTGAAAGACGACGAACAGCTGTAAGATAACGATTACTTTTTTGTATCCTCGTAAGAAGGGGAAGTTGTGAAACCAGCTTTTGGTTTTTCTGATGTTCTTTTAGATTTCTAGTCAGTAAAGATAATTTGGAAAATTGTTACTAGTGCTAGGAATTGGACATTTAAAATAGTGGTGAATATGGATTGAAATAATTGTAAATAAGTTAATTGGTAAACATTCAAGTTTAGAAAGAAAGGAGAGAGAGGCAGTTAGAAGATAACAGAAGTAGAAAAACGACAGGCGTGAAAGTAATAAAGCAGGAGGAGTCAGTGGAAGATTTTTGCAAGGAGGCTAGAATATTTGAGAAGCAAGAAATTGAGTTTAGAATTAGAAAGAAGGCATACCAGAAAGTATTAAAGTTGGAAGCATTGGGATAAAGTGATGAGACTGCTTTAAAGAGAAAAGAGAAGGACAGACACGGATTATCCCTTGGGGCACCCATAAACTGAAAGGGCTAAAAAATACCTCACCCTATATCCCTGATGGGGGAGGAAATGGATTAGGGCTTTGGAGGAGGAGAACGTGGGACGATTATTGATCATGGAAGATTTGAAGGCACTGTTGGTAAAAGTGATAGGAACCACTAAAGTGACAGAACTACTGAAGATGGATGGTATAAACTGATACGAACAATGTAACAAGCAATGGCATACTGTTTGACACAGTCAGGCAGAGGGTATGGCAGACCCTCAGACAATGTTACCCACTTAAGGGGAACCCCAAGGAACAAGGGGAGATACAGAAGGAAAGGAAAATAGCCTATCTGGAAAACCAGCTGAAAAGGGGAGAGTTGATTGATGAACATTATATTATGAACAGGCAGAGGGCATGGCAGGCCCTCAGACAATGTAATCCAGCAGCCTATCTGGAAAACCAGCTGAAAAGGTGGAGAGTTGATTGATGAACATTATATTTTGAACTACTGTGGTGGATGTCATTCTTCTTAAAGTCAAGCAGATTCAGCGAACAGTTGGTCTCTGCGGTCGAGAAATATCGCAAAGATAGGAAAAAGATTTGCAAACCAGCAGGAGGAGGTGTTGTCAATAAACAATGGACCTAAGTGAGTCCTATGACGGAACCAAGCAGGGCCAGAGAATTACATGCCAATAATGAATGTCTTTGGGGTACGTTTCCTCAAAAAGTCCTATCAGGAGTGAAATTAATCTGGATATAAGCCCTAACAGGACTGGGGTCCCCAAGAGAGAAAGGGATTTAAAGGAGGATTTGTTGGTATTGTTCCATAAGTAACAAGCGATGTAAGAGAGAGAGAGAGAGATTAAAAAAAATACTTCAGAATGTAGGACAGAGTATGATAACCTCGGGAAAAGGCAGGATATAGTTCAGACTAGATTAGGTATAAGCCCTGTAGTGTCGTTGATGATGAATAAGGTAATTAAGAGGTTTGGTAGACCTACAGAAATCAGCTTTGACAACGGATTGTTTTCATTTAGGGAGTAGCTAAGTTGGCGATAGAGACCTTTAGAGTAAAATACACATTTGGGTATGTAACACCTGCAGTCACAGGCATGGTGGAAAGAATAAATGGAACATTGAAGGTTAATATAAATAAGATTTGTTTAATTACAAAGTTGAATTGGATCGATGCCCTGCCATTGGCACTGAAGAGATGTTGCATGCAAACTAACCGAGCAGGTGGCACAATGGAGAGGTCCCTACAAGAGACCGATTTTGGAACAGTTAAAGATAGAATTTTAAAAGTATATGAAACAGTTAATTATAATATACAAGTCTATTTATGAACAGGAAAAGTAAAAGCTGTTGGAGGTGGACCAGGAGGAAGGACCCTTTAAACCTGAAGACAAGGTGTATGTATGAGTTTTCTAAACTACCGACCGATGTTCAGGTAGAAGGTTGATATACCTGGTACCATTTCAATAATACCTGAGGGCTGTCCCGCAGGTATGAATAGATAATAGCCCTGAGGTAAGTGAACAGGAGGACAAGAGATGTGAGAAAAGAGTAGAGTTTGAACAAGAACGTTGTTTGACATCAGTGGTGGGCAAAATAATGGAAAGCATACTTAAGACAATATAAGAATTTGGATAAATAGGGTAGGATTAGGAAGAATTAGCATGGATTTGTGATTGTGATATTTGACTAATCTTGAATTTTTTGAAAAGGTTATTAGGGAAATTGATGACGGTAAAGTGGTGGATGTTGTCTAGATGAACTTCAGTAAGGCCTTTGACAAGGTTCAATAAGGAAATAAGGTTGGTTAAGAAGGGTTAGTAAGGAATAGCAAGATGGATTAAAAAGTGGCTGTATGGGAGATGTCAGAGAGCAATGGTGGATGGATGTTTGTCAGGTTGGAGGTCAGTGACTAGAGGGGAACCTCGGGGATGTGTGTTGGGTCCACTGTTGTCTGTCATGTGAATCAATAATCTGGATGTTGGTGTGGTAAAATAGATTAATAAGTATGTAGATGATACTAAGATAGGTGGTGTTGTGAATAATGAAGTAGATTTTAAAAAGTGTACAGAGAGATTTAGGTCATTTGGAAGAATGGGTTGAAACATGACAGATGGGTTTAATGTTGATAAGTATGAGATGATACATCTTGGCAGGACAAATCAAAATTGAATGTACATGGTAAATGATTGTGAATTGAGGAATGAAGTTGAATAGAGGGATCTAGGAATAACTGTGCATGGTTCCCTGAAGGTGGAATTTCATGAAGATAGGATGGTAAAGAAAGATTTTGGTGTGTTGGCCTTTATAAATCAGAGCATTGTGTATAGAAGTTGGGTTGTAATGTTAAATTGTACAAGGTATTGGTGAGGTCAATTGTGGAGTATGGTGTATAATTTTGGTAGGCATAATTATAGGAAGGATGTCAACAAAATAGAGAGAGTACAGAGGAGATCAATTAGAATGTTGACTGGGTTTCAGCAACTAAGACACAGAGAAAGGTTGAACAAGTTAGGTCTTTATTATTTAGGAAAGATAGAAGGGGTCCCAACAAATACAAGGGGATGATGTATTCCTAAGGAACTATTTACTGGCAGTATCTCGTTCTATTACAGAATTAAGAACCAAGGGGCTGCTGGCACAGAGTCCCCATCTCGCCTTTCCAATCCATTCTGTGAAAGCGGGGGACTGGGATCTTGTAACATCATGGAAGGAAGAAAAGCTGCAACCTAAGTGGACTGGACCCTACCTGGTGTTACTAATCACCGAGACAGCAGTACGAACAAAAGAAAAAGGGTGGACACACGCAAGCCGATTTAAGGGTCCTGTGGAGGCCCCACCAAACAATATCAGCCCGTGGACTGTGCGCAAAGGAGAGGAACCATTGACTATAATATTTAACAAGAACCCGCGGGAAAATTGAAGATTTCGTGTTGGTGGGTCGTGTGTTGGGTGGTTACCCAACTATGTAAGCATACAGAGTGTTCAGATGCAGGAAAGTGGAAGGATGTGCAGATAGAACAGGGAGAATGAGCCTAAGGATTTGAAGATAATGATAGTAGCAGGAGAAACAGAATTAAGGCAATTATATGAGGAGGGAATACCTACAGGAGGGAAGGGAGCCAACACCTGGCTTGCCTGGATGATGTACACGGCCAGGAGTATGCAACACACCAATTGCTACGCCTGCGCCGGAGCTAAGCCTCAGCTGGTTCCAGAACCATTTCCCTTGAATTGGGATAGGACACCTGGGGCTATGTCATGTATACTACAGCTATTCACGAATCCCATCCTACCAAAGGATTCGACCTGCCAGAGTTATCATTACCTATTCCCGGCTGGCATGGTAGGCTCAAAGATTTAAGTTAAAGAGCAGGGACATAGTGAAAGATTAGAGTTATAGAAGCATACATACCAAGTAGCCTAAGATAAGGCTGAAAGAGTGCAATATAATGCTGTTTGTTTCTGTAGATCAGAGAGCAATTAGAGAGCAACCAGGCCGTGTTGTCTCTGAATGTTCCAAGCCAAAATTTGTTTGCAAATAAACGCTTTTCGTCTTCTTGAAGAATTCTCCGTGTCTGTGTCATCTTATCCAAACTTTGAGTCTTAAAATTTCTTTGGTGAGTGGGAGGAAATCGGAGCACCCGTAGAAAACCCACGCGGGTCACGGGGAGAACGTATAAACTCTGTACAGACAGCACCCGGATCTCCGGCGCTGTGAGGCAGCAACTCTAATGCTGAGCCACACTACCTTGTTGGGGAGAAATACTTAAAAAGCAGCAGAATATTTTTGACATTTACCAAATGAGAGTTGTCTATAGTCAAAGTGTGTGTAGTTTGTTCCTGGCACAAAAATACTTCTGCTTTATCAGTTTCACACTTAACTCTATAAACCTAAAGACTCCACTGTTGGAATGCAATTCAATATTTGACAAATCCGAACACCTTAACATACAACTTCCTTAGCATCAAGTGAATTGATCGGCATGGTGGCGCAGCGATAGACTAAGAGTTGCTGCCTTACAGTGCCAGAGACCCGGGTTCGATCCTGACTACGCGTGCTTGTAGTTTGTACGTTCTTCCTGTGACCCGCGTGGGATTCCTTCGGGTGCTCTGGTTTCCTCCCACATTCTAGAGATGTGCCGGTTTGTAGGTTAATTGACGTCTGTAAATTGCCCCTAGTGTGAGGAATATAGGACTAGTGTACGTGTGATCGTTCGTTGGCGTGGACTCGGTGGGCAGAAGGGCCTGTTTTCACGCCATCTCTCTAAAACAAACTTATGCCTTTACCTCGTTGGTCTCAGTTTAACATTGCTTGTGAAAGTCAGCAAAGTGCAAGATTCTTTCTATAGCCCTCAGACCAGTGAGCCCATGTGCTCATATCTTAACCAGACAGTCAGAACCTATTTAGTTTAGTTTAGAGCACAGAATCAGGCCCTTCAGCCCACCGAGTCCATGTCAACCAGCGATACCCGTGCATTAAACTACCCCGCACACACTAGGGACAATTTACATTTATACCAAATTAACCTGCAAACCTGCACGTCTTTGGATTGTGGGAGGAAACTGAAGATCTCGGAAAAAAACCTACGCGGGTCAAGGGGAAAATCGGTACTGACAGCACCCGTAGTCAGGATCGAACCCGATCTCTGGCACTGCAAGAAGTGTAAGCCAGGAACTCTACTGCTGCGCCACCGTGCCCGCCCCTTTTTCCCAGGACAGATAGAATACTAGAGGGCATAGCTTTAACAAGAGTGGAGCAAAGTTTAAAGATGTGTGGAGCAAGTTATAAGAGGTTAGAGTGCACCTTGAGTGTGTTGCCAGGGGTGGTGGAGGCAGATACAGTGGCATTTAACAGGTTTTTGGATAGGCAGGGAATGGAGGGATAATGATAATGTGCAGACAGATAAGAGTTGGCAGTGGTGTCACGTTTAGCACAGGCATTGTGGGCCGAAGGGCCTGTTCCTGTGTTGTACTGTTCTATGTTCTATACCTCAGGTTATCAATCTTTAACTTTAACAAAGGGTTTAGTAGGGAAGGGAATGAGATGAGTTAAGACAAGCTGATTTAAACTTTAGGGATATCGCGCGGAAACAGGCCCTTCGGCCCACCGAGACCGCGCCAACCAGCGATCACCCCGTACACTAGCACTACCCTACGCACTAGGGACAATTTACAAATTTTCCAAAGCCAATTAACCTAGAAAACCTGCAGGTCTGTGGAGTGTGGGAGGAAACCGGAGCACCCGGAGAAAACCCACGCTGTCACAGGGAGAACGTACAGGCAGCATCCCCAGTCAGGATCGATCCCGGGTCTCTGGCGCTGTAAGGCAGCAACTCCACCGCTGTGCCACCATGTCGCCCAAATAGTTGTACATCAGATTAGACACGTTAGGAAGAAGAACGTGTACAACATTGTAGATTCAATTGCGGAGTTCGATTATACTGGCTTCAGGCATATACTGTATAAATGCTAGACACAGCTGTTCTTGTAACAGATTGGTACAAGGAACCCTAAGAAGGAAAAATATTAATTCACTCCTCCTGCCACCATTAACCTTGGCAAGTAGGATTGGAGGCACAGGTCAGTGGGGCCGAATGGCCCGATTTGCACAAACTAAATGGAGCAGTCTACAGGGGTCACCAAACCCACAAAGTGTCTCGACCCGAAAACTCATTCATTCCTTCTCTCCAGAGATGCTGCCTGTCCCGCTGAGTTACTCCAGAACTATGCATCTATCTCTGGTGTAAACCAGCATCTGCAGTTCCTTCCTACACATTTTGAATGTGGTTTGAATGTTTACCTCATGCATTCCAAAAGATTTGAGGCAGACATTACTGCTTCAGTTCGAGCAAAGAGTTCAGTTTCTACTTGGCACCTGACCAAAAACCAGAAGGTATTTTACTTGTCTAAATGTCTCACCCAGCTAGATTATAAAATGCCTGCATTATTAAACGTGGTTTAAGTGGAAAACTACAATTCTGAACAAGGATTAATCCTGTATTGTCACTAATGGCTGCATGCTACACTTGGGAGTTTTATCTTCTTAAAAACATCTGTCACTTACACAGAAACTTTGAGTGTAACTACTTGGGGATTTTCATTGAACCTTGGCTTACAGCACAAGACCCTGTCTTGAGCATAACTCTTGGATTTAAGCAAGCACATGACACAATTTCCCCTGCAACCACAGGAGATGGAACACCTGTCCCAACACAATAGACAATAGGTGCAGGAGTAGGCCATTCCTGCCCTCCCCATATCGCCTGACAACGCTATCTTTAAGAGCCCTATCTAGCTCTCTCTTGAAAGTATCCAGAGAGCCGGCCTCCACCGCCCGCTGAGGCATAGAATTCCACAGATTCACAACTCACTGTGAGAAAAAGTGTTTCCTCATCTCCGTTCTAAATGGCTTACCCCTTATTCTTAAACTGTGGCCCCTGGATCTGGACTCCCCCAACATCGGGAACATGTTTCCTGCCTCTAGCGTGTCGAAACCCTTAACAATCTTATATGTTTCAATAAGATGCCCTCTCATCCTTCTAAACTCCAGAGTGTACAAGCCCAGCTGCTCCATTCTCTCAGCACATGACAGTCCCACCATCCCGGGAATTAACCTTGTAAACCTACGCTGCACTCCCTCGATAGCAAGAATGTCCATCCTCAAATTAGGGGACCAAAACTGTACACAATACTCCAGATGTTGTCTGACTAGGGCCCTGTACAACTGCAGAAGGACCTCTTTGCTCCTATACTCAACTCCTCTTGTTATGAACGCCAACATGCCATTCGCTTTCTTCACTGCCTGCTGTACTTGCATGCTTACTTTCACAGACTGATGAACAAGGAACCCCAGATCCCTTTGTACTTCCCCTTTTCCCAACTTGACACCATTTAGATAGTAATCTGCCTTCCTGTTTTTGATACCAAGTCACCTTGCATTCTCATAGCATCATCCTCACAGTTCACACTGCCACCCAGCTTTGTGTCATCTGCTAATTTGCTAATGTTACTTTGAATTCGTTCATCCAAATCATTGATGTATATTGGAAATAGCTGTGGTCCCAGCAGCAAGCCTTGCGGTACCGCACTAGTCACCGTTAATCCCTACTCTTTGTTTCCTGTCTGCCAACCAATTTTCTATCCATGTCAGCACTCTACCCCCAATACCATGTGCCCTAATTTTGCCCACTAATCTCCTATGTGGGACCATATCAAATGCTTTCTGAAATTCCAGGTACAATACATCCTCTGACTGTCCATTGTCCATTTTCCAAGTTACATCCTCAAAAAATTCCAGAAGATTAGTCAAGCATGATTTCCCCTTCGTAAATCCAAGCTGACTCGGACCGATCCTGTTACTGCTATCCAAATGTGCCGCTATTTCATCTTTCATAATTGACCAGCATCTTTCCCACCACCGATGTCAGGCTAACTGGTCTATAATTCCCTGTTTTCTCTCTCCCGCCTTAAAAAGTGGAATAACATTAGCTACCCTCCAATCCAGAGGAACTGATCCTGAATCTATAGAACATTGGAAAATGATCACCAATGCGTCCATGATTTCTAGACCCATTTCCTTAAGTACCCTGGGATGCAGACCCGCAGGCCCTGGGGATTTATCAGCCTTCAGACCCATCAGTCGACCCAACACCATTTCCTGCCTAATGTGAATTTCCTTCAGTTCCTCCGTCACCCCAGATCCTTTGGCCACTAGTACATTAGGAAGATTGTTTGTGTCCTCCTTAGTGAAGACGGATCCAAAGTACCTGTTCAACCCATCTGCCATTTCCTTGTTCCCCATAATAAATTCACCCTTTTCAGTCTTCAAGGGTCCAACTTTGGTCTTAACTACATTTTTCCTCTTCACAAACCTAAAGAAGTTTTTACTATCCTCCTTTATATTCTTAGCTAGCTTTCCTTCGTACCTCATCTTTTCTCCACGTATTGTCTTTTTAGTTATCTTCTTCTAAACATTACCCAATCCTCTTGCTTCCCGCCTATCTTTGCTACCTTCTTCTCTTTTATTTTTATACTGTCCCTGACGTCCCTTGTCAGCCACGGTCACCTCTTACTCCCCTTGGAATCTTTCTTCCTCTTTGGAATGAACTGATCCAGTACCTTCTGTATTATTCCTAGAAATACCTGCCATTGTTGTTCCATTGTCATCCCTGCTATGGTATCTTTCCAGTCAACTTTGGCCAGCTCCTCCCTCATGGCTCCATAGTGCCCTTTATTCAACTGTAACACTGACACCTCCAATTTACCCTTCTCCCTCTCCCATTGTAGATTAAACTTGACAATATTATGGTCACTACATCCTAATGGCTCCTTCACCTCAAGTTCCTTTATCAAATCTGGTTCATTACATAACACTAAATCCAGAATTGCCTTCTCCAACCTTCTCCAACCTGATCTCCCGGTTGAATGGACACTTGTCAGAGTGAGTGAAGCTAAACACAAATTGGAGGAACAGCATTTCATATTTTGCTTGGCAGCTAACAGCCCAGTGGTACGAATCTTGATTTCTCCCACATCAGGTAGCCCCGGCATTCCCTCTCTCTCTGTATCCCTCCCCCACCAAAGTCGCACCAGCTTCTCGTTTTCACCCAACAAACAGCTTACAATGGCCTGTTTCCTTTATCATCATCACTTTTTTTTACAAATCTTTCATTCATTGTACTTTTAAACAACTTTTACATCACCGTCTATATCTCTTGTTTCCCTTATCCCTAACCAGTCTGAAGAAAGGTCTCAGCCCGAAACGTCACCCATTCCTTCTCTCCAGAGATGCTTGCTCTCCCGCTGAGTTACTCCAGTTTTTTGTGTCTATCTTCAGTTTAAACAGCATCTGTAGTTCCTTCTTACACAACAAACAACATGTTAGTCTGTTTTGGTTACGCTGGTACTTAAGTTATTTAGAAACTCCTGCTCCATAATGAATCATTTTTTAAAGAATATTTACACACAGAAGAGAATTCATGGCCTCGTGCTTTGCACAGAGTGAAGGGAATTTCATCAACCTTGAAGGGTAAAAACACAGCGATTATCCCATCGATCTCCGAATGTTGTACCTAGGGTGTTACTTTCAGAAATCCTAGACATCGCACAACAGGGATATGAAACCAGTGTGGACATACACAATTTTAAGCTTGTATTTTAAACAGATAGGCTGAAAGGCCTGTTTCCTTGCTGTATAACTATGATTTCAATTCCCACATAGGGTTGCCAACTGTCCCGTATTAGCCGGGACATCCCGGATTTTGGGCTAAATTGGTTTGTCCCATAAGGGACCACCCTTGTCCCATATTTGACTGCTACTACTCGGGTCGAGGGGACTGTCAGTTTGGAGCACCGCGTCCAGCCCCGCGTCACCCAGCCCAACGTAGTGCAGCCCCTGCAGTGCAGCAGCAGCGCCTCGCCCGTGGCCCCGTCGGTCTGCAGCCCGGCCAGCTGACCGACCTTCAGACCTTCGCTTACCACCGACACCACCACCCCTCCTTCTCATGGCCGATCATCGCATCATGAGTTGGATAGGGTGCCGGACTTTGCGCGCAATGTAGTTTGGGCTAAAACTCCTCAGCTGGCCCGCCGGCTGGGCTTTGTGTGCAGTCCAGCACCTGGGCCAACTTATCGTTCACCAAACCACAGCCGAGTCGGTCAACGAATTGCCCTCGGGAATTTGTCCCTTATTTTGACTTTTTGTCCCTTATTTGGGAGTGGGAAAGTTGGTAACCCTGTCTGCACATAGATCGGGTAAATGAACAGAGTCTCTTCCCCAGAGTAGGGGAATCGAGGACCAGAGGACAAAGGCTTAAGGTGATGGGGATAAGATTTAACAGGATGGTTGGTGTAAGCAACAAGCTGCCAGAGGAGATAGTTGAGGCTGGGACTATCCCAACATTTAAGAAACCTTAAGACTGGTACATGTTTAGGATAGTTTGGTAGGGCTATGGGCCAAATGCCGGAAGGTGGGACGAGTGTAGCTGAGACAGGTTGGCCGGCGTGGGCATGTTGGGCCAAAGGGCCTGTTTCCATGCTGTATAAAGAAATGCAGAAAGCGATTTTGATTTGACAGCCCACAAATTTCTCTGTTGATTTTTCTCAGTTCAGTTCAGTTTAGTTTATTGTCACGTGTACCAAGGTACAGTGAACAGGTTTTTGTCACGTGCTATCCAGTCAACAGAAAGACAAGACATCATTACAATCGAGCTATTTACAAGGTACAGATACATAATAAGGCAATAATGTTTAGTGCAAGGTAAAGCAAGCAAAGTCTGACCAAGGATAATCCGAGGGTCACCAATAAGGGCCACCAAAGTAGTTCAGCACTGCTCTCTGGTTGTGCAGTTGAGCAATTCCCAGCCCAAGTGATGCTGAGAGAATATGACTGCATTATTTTGTGAATCATAGATTGACACTGGATGATGCTGGAGTAACTCATCTCTGGATAGAAGGAATGGGTGACGTTTCGGGTCGAGACCCATCTTCAGACTCTTTGTACATAGTGTACAAACTTGTGAGCATCAGCAAGAGTTCTCCTTCAATAAATTAGTGTAACTTTCAAAGCCCAACCCAAGAGCTGTTCTTCCCTGGTCTATGCAAACTTCAGGGCAATGCCAGACAAATAACTGGCATATCTCATTCAGTTTGCACAAATTCCAAATTGTAGATAAGAAGTTTGTTTTGCCAGCATGTTTACAGTTCCAATTAAGCAAAAAAAAAAATTAATGCTTTGAATGGTCAAAAACAAATGAAGGGTCCCGTACCTGAAATGTTAATGTTTCTCTTTCCACAGATGCTGCCTGACCTGCTGAGAGAGTTTCCAGCATTTTGTTTCGTGTTTTGCAGCATCTGCACGTTTGGTTTTCCCCAAGGGGCACTCACCTGCATTTATACCCTTGACATCTGCCAAACTTGACAATGAGTTGTAGAGGGATCTTCATAACTATTGGAAGTTGGTGAGTGGAGGTGGGCGACTTGTGTCGGAAGGAACTGTAGATGCTGGTTTACACCGAAGTTAGACACGAAAAGCTGGAGTAACTCAAAGGGTCAGGCAGCATCTCTGGAGAAAAAGGAATAGGTGACATTTCGGGTCGAGACCCTTCTTCAGGCTACTTGCTTTTTTCACACAAATGGTGGTTGAGGCGGGGACTATCCCAACGTTTAAGAAACAGTTAGGTACTTGGATAGGACAGCTTTAGAGGGATATGGGCCAAACGCAGGCAGGTGGGACCAATGTAGACGAGGCATGTTGGTTGGAGTGGGCAAGTTGGGCTGAAGGGCCTGTTCCCATACTGTACAATTCTATGATGTAGAAAATGTGCATACATATTATATAACCTCACAATGACACCTTAATATGGGCCAGAGAACAACATGGCCATTTTACTGTTAGTAAGATGGATGAACAACACAAGAGCAATGGGAACAATACTGAGCTTCCCACCAAAACACACAGCTACCCAATGTCTTCAGCATCTGGGGAAGGGTCCCGACCCGAAACGTCACCCATTCCTTCTCTCCAAAGATGCTGCCTGTCTCGCTGAGTTACTCCAGCATTTTGTGTCTACCTAATGTCACACTTACATCAAAAATACACCGTTAAGGAATGTACGTTTCGATCCTGCTAAAGTTGGGGGTCTTCAATCTAGTGTGGGATGCATTACAAATCAAGAGCCTGGTAGCTCATACACAAACAAAGATACCATAACTGATAAGAGGGCAGGATCACAATTGCAATCAAACACCGTGTTGCATATTGAAAACTTGTTAAATTAGCAATAATTGCATCTTGGAACTTTGATCAAAACTTTTAGGGTGGCACAGTGGTGCAGCTGGTAAAGTAGCTATCTCTCAAAGCCAGAGATCGGGGTTTGATCCTGGCCTCTGGCGCTGTTTGTGTGGAGTTTGTACGTTCTCTCCGTGACTGCGCAAGTTTAGTCCAGGTGCTCCAGTTTCATTCTGCATTCTAAAGACGTGGGGTTTTGTCGGTTAAATGGCCTCTAGTGTGTAGGATGCAAAAAGTGTGACAACGTGAACCTACTGAACGGATGAACAATGGTCAGTGTGGACTCAGTGGACCGAAGACTAAAACTAACACAATCTGGCTTCCTCTGGTATCCTTCCAAATCCCAAAGACGTATGGGTTTGTAGGTTAATCGGCCTGTAGAGATAGCCCCAGCGAGTGAATGGGAAAGTAGGATAGCATAGAACTATAGTGTGAATGGGTGATCTATGGTCAGTATTGGTTGTGGGCCAAATAACCCATTTCCATCCTGTATCCCTAAGCTAAACCTTTAAGTGGTATCGTTCGAATCTACAACTAGTCTCGGAATGTTAAATCCCTGCACAAAAGTCGTGGCACTACTGTGGTCAAGGGAAAACCAGAAACACACACAGACACACACACAAACACACACACAGAGACACACACACACACACACACAGATAGACAGACACACAGAGACACACACACAGACACGCACATACAGACACAGACACACATACAGACACGCACACACACACACACAGACAGGCACACACATACATACACACACGCACACAGACACACAAACACACACACAGACAGCCACACACAGCCACATACAGACACACATGCACACACACACAGAAACACACACCAATGTTAGCAGAAACCTGTGGAGGAGATTTTACTGCCAACTGGATGAGTTATACATGTCATTTGGCACCTAACTCTGAGAGAGAACATGTGCGTATTGAAGTGCTCGAGATAAGAGATCCTGATAATCTGACTCACTTGGGAAGGTAGATTCCACATCAACCTAACCTTTGATTTTGCAGCAAAAGAACAACAGAATGCTGGAGTAACTCAACGGGCCAGACAGCATCGCTGGAGAACATTGACTTATTTGCAGTTTGCATTTTTTGCAGTTTGTTTACATAGACATTTAGCACCAAGAGGAAAGGCAGGCAGCAACGGTTCAGTCTAGAGGAGGACTAATAATATTGTGCTTTCAAGACTGAAGGAAGTACAAGCCCATGTTTAAATAAAAGCGCGCTGAAGTAATTTAGCGGGTCAGGCAACATCTCTGAAGACAAATAGGCAGCATTTAGGTTCGAGACTTCTTCAGGCCTGTTCATAAATTATAGGAGCAGAATTAGGCCATTCGGCCCATCAAGTGTACTCCACCATTCGATCATGGCTGATCTATCTCTCCCTCTCAATCCCATTCTCCCCCCATCTCCCCATAACACCAGTACTAATCAAGAATCTGTCAATATCCGCCTTTAAAATATACGTTGGAGTATAGATTAATTAAAAGCAAGGAACTACAAATGCTGGTTTACAAAAAAAAGACACAAAGTGCTGGAGTAACTCAGCAGGTCAGTTACCACCTCTGGAGAACATGGAGGTCACGTTTTGGGTCGAGACCTGAAATGTTGCATTGGTTTGTTCTGGAAATGCCCAGATTCTAAATGAACGTCCAGCAAGTCTAGGTGTACCTTGAAAATAGCTCCACTCTCAGTTGAAAGTAGGAACAGCATTCTAGTAATGTTAAGATAAATTGGAAATGTTGGCACGAGAAGTTTAAAGACAGACTTGGAACCAAAGACAGCTAATAGTGGATTAAATGAGAGGCAATGTGCTCTTGTGCCTCTCATTAATCTTGTGCAAACCCATTACTATGCCCATGCCAAAAGTTTTCAAAGCAAAAATAAAATAAAACTAATTAACTGTTGTATCGTTTTTTTTTCCAATGTTCCCATAACCGATTTTACTTCAGGTTATTAATGTTATTATTAATGATCGTGTTATTAATTTGGTGTTCTGGCCATTTAGCTGCTGTAGTATCAACTTCAAGATAAGTCGTGACACAGTGGCACAGCAGTAGATTTGCTGGAGGAAATGGATTACAGAGGTCATGGGGAGAACGTAAAATTGCGCACAGACAGCACCCGTAGTCAGGATCGAACCCAGGACTCTTGCACTATAAGGCAGCAACTCTACCGCTGTGCCACCGTGCTGCCCATTTAAAGGCCTCTAAAACGCCACTTATCTGCCTTCACCGGCAGTGCTCTGGCAGTGCTTTCCAGGCACCCACAAACTTGTGTCTAAAAAAAGCTAGCTCTGAACATCTTTAAATTATGCCCTTCTCTCCTTAAAGCTACATCCTGTGGTCTTTGACATTTCCACACTGAGTAAAGGTGGCTAAAATATTTTGATTCAAAAGGTGACAGTGATTTCCTGCTATTGCGATAGATATCAGATTGTACATTTACACACTTCCAGCTTAAGGAAGCTTTTAGATTTATAATATAGAACATGCCAAACAGTGCAGGACAAGAACAGACCCTTCAGCCCACAATTGTCCATGCCAAACACGATAGCAAGACCAATATCTATATAATTAAAAGTCTCATCTTGACCCCCTCCATCTGCGCTCTATATTGATTTTAGAAAAAAAAACGCTGCCATATATTGCTATGATGTTTGGCCATCATACTCATAGTCCTCCTCCGCTGATCAGGCCCTGGGGATTTTTCCCATCGATGAAAAATAAAAGAGTTATGAGTGTTTAAAAAACCTTGAGATGCTCTCGCCTGTCAATCGCTGCGATGAAGGTAACGCCGCTTCTGGGGGAGGAACGATAAAACCCCGGATGCCTGGACATGCCTCACTCAGGAAGATCGTGAGGGAGATGCCATGACTACCATTCTAAGCTGTGAATCAAGTGAACTGTGAGCCTGCAATGTACTTGCAATAAATGATTTGTTAGCCCTTAATTAAAATGAAATGAGTTGTTTGGCCTGCCCTGTGCTTGAAACTGCAATGGCACTGGAAGTGAAATGAAAATGTAATCAGCTGTTTGACTTGCCGTGCACTGTCCTTGAAACGGCAATGGCAGTGGAAGTGAAATGATAATGCAATCAGCTGTTTGGCTTTGCCTGCCCTGTCCTTGAAACTTCAATGGCAGTGGAAGTGAAATGAAAATGCAATCAGCTGTTTGGCTTGGCCTGCCCTGTCCTTGAAACTGCAATGGCAATGGAAGTTAAATGAAAATACAATCAGCTGTTTGGCTTGGCCTGCCCTTGAAACTGCAATGGCAATGGAAGTGAAATGAAAATGCAATCAGCTATTTGGCTTGGCCTGCCCTGTCCTTGAAACTGCAATGGCAGTGGAAGTGAAATGAAAATGCAATCAGCTGTTTCGCTTGGCCTGCCCTGTCCTTGAAACTGCAATGGCAATGGAAGTTAAATGAAAATGCAATTAGCTGTTTGGCTTTGCCTGCCGTCCTTGAAACTGCAATGGCAGTGGAAGTGAAATGAAAATGCAATCAGCTGTTTGGCTTGGTCTGCCCTGTCCTTGAAACTGCAATGGCAATGGAAGTTAAATGAAAATGCAATCAGCTGTTTGGCTTGGCCACAGACACTCTGGACCCATGATCCTTGTGGTCTTTGCAGCTTTTCCATAAGATGTCAAGCAGGCTTTACAAAAGCAGAAATCCTTGATTTTGTCACGCACCCAAAATGCCCAATATTACCATGTGTAGGATGGGAAACTGGGATAACTTAGGATTGGTGGACGGGTGATTATTGGTCTGTGCTGACCATGAGCTGAAGGGTCTGCTTCCACACTGTATCTTTAAACTAAATTAAACCTCTCACTCATTTAAACTGCAGCAAAAATAAGTCCAATTCACTAAATCTTTCCTCAAAAGACAGCTCTGTCATTCCATGAGACCAGAGTTGAAGATGGAAAAGTAAGTACAGTGAAGCAACACCATATGTAGCAAAGTGTATAATCTTGGAATCTTGGGAACTTTATTGTCATTCAATAGAAATGTCATTCGCCAGAAACCCCAAAATGTTTGTCAGTGGCCTTTCAACTCCACCGATGAATCACTGGCTTCCTGAACGTGGAACTCAAGTAATCCAGAGGTCGATTTCAACCCCTGAATTTAAAAAGGTCACCGCAAAGTCTAATTGGTTCTGAAGCTGGGAGCAAAACACAAAGTGACTGAATGAAAGATATACATTCCAAACCTATGCCTTACACTACAACACAGCTGGCTGGAGGAGTCAGCAAGAATTTAGATGAACTGAGGGAAAAACAATTATTACATGACAAGATTAAAATAACTGCAGAGATTAAGAGCAATGACAAACCATTATTTGTGAACTTTTATGGCTTTCTCTCACAAATACATGTTAACCTTTCACTTTCCTATCTATATTTTCTTCAGCAAATTAATTATGGATTTCTCTCACAAATACATTTTAAGTTTCTTTTTTGTTTCCATAATATTTTCTTCAACAAATTAACATGTCAATATACATTTGATATTTTCCTTACCAGTCAATAATGTTGTTGTAAGCAATAATGCTGTTCTTTAAATATGGCTGAGGATTGATGCTACTTCCAAACGCATATTTAAAATGGCCGTCACGTAAACGGTATGATCCTCTCCTGGATATCACTGCCGTTCGGATGTCCTTCATGTGATTCTGGGGGACGTAGGATAATTTTTTGCAATTAAAACAGAATATGCTAGAAAACAGTAGTGACTCTGCAAAGGGTAACAAAGTTAAAGTGGAGGATTTTTCACATTCACTTTTAACCATTCTAATCCTTTAATAGAAACATAGAAAATAGGTGCAGGAGGAGGCCATTCGGCCCTTCGAGCCAGCACCGCCATTCATTGTGATCATGGCTGATCGTTCCCAATGAATAACCCGTGCCTGCCTTCAAATAATTTCAGATGGTCCAGTGATTTTACTTCGGAGTCACGTGAGTGACTACGTGAAGAAGACCCCGTCCAGCCGCACACGAGTCATTATCGATCAGACGCATAGCGTTCATGACCGTGTGTGGAGGAGCAGGAGCTCCTCCAGCGGTGAGTAAAGCAAATTTAAAGTAAAAATCGGACAAGGTAAGTGGTTTCGTTTTTACTTACAGGGCGCTTTTCTTCCCGCTCAGACGTGTTGGCAGAGGTCCACACAAACTCAGAATGGAGAAAGAGCGCAGTGGAAGGAGAGGCCAGGGACGCACCGCAGGTAAAACCCCCGATGCTAAGGGTAGCGGGCGTCAGGAAGAGGAGGCAGTGGCATCGAAGCCATCAACTCCCGTTACGGTCGAATGTGCCGTTAAACCGCCGGCGGCGGGGCGCAAGGCTGGACAAAAGTCGGCCCGACCTGTAGACTCGGAAGAGTCAGACCCGGAGGTATACCCTCCTGCAGCAGAAAACGTTATGGCTGCAAGGGTCGCCAGTTTAGAGCTCCTGATGGGGATTTACAAAGAACCCCCACCGGAGGAATCAGGTCGGTGTTGGCCAATGGAGGATACAGCACAGGGTGTGCCTTGGTTGGGACAGGCACAAGGGTGGCCTACAGGAGAGCCATCAGAAATGACTGTGCAAAGGTATTACAGTGGTTGGCCTACAGGAGAGCCAGTGCCAGAAATGCCTGAAAAAAAAGGCAGTATATGTGCTGGCCTACTGAAGAGCCAGTACCAGAAATGTCTCAAAAAAGACAGTACAAACGTACTTGTGTGCCAGCACCGAAAGTTCCTAAAGGGAAAATTATGAAGCGTTGGCCTAGAGTTGAGCCAGCGCCAGCAGCACCTGAAACAGGACTGCCTATCCGTGGGCCTATAAGAGAGCCCGCGCAGGGGGAATCTGGCATAGACTTACCTGAAACAGGGGAGCCAGAATTTACCAAACCTGAATAGGAACATCTAGATTCAGAAGATGAATTCTATGAAGATGAGAGCCCATTATCAGAGCTGAAAGTTCCTGGACTAGCACAAATGTTTGCTGTTCCTAGAATAAAGGGGGAACCTTTGAGGGAGGAAATAGCAATGACTATAAACTATCTACTCTCCCATCAGCTCCAGGAAGTAACTATGGATGAGACTATGAAACAGTACGAGGCCCCAGCAAATTGTGAATTGCTGACAGTTCCAGCAGTAAATAACTTGATTTGGGGTTATTTGAGCATTGGTTTACGCTCACAAGAATTGAAATTGCAACGTGTATTGAAATTGCTGGGGTCAGGCATCACGGCATTTGCCAGAGGTTTGGATGATGATTATGTATCAGATTCACAACAAGATGCTCTAGCACTGATGTGTGGTGTACATTTTTGAAATAAATTATATCCGTAAAAATGCAATAAGACCAAATATTCATCCTAAGTATGCAGGGCTCTGCAAACCAACCAACATACAAATGCCTAAAGCTGCTGTTTGGAGAAAATCTAGCAAAGAAGCTAAAAGGACTTGAATGAAGAGTCAAGAACCTTGAGTGGCATGATGATGAAACCACCGATGATGAGCAGAGTGGTGTGAAGGCAGTATCCCTACAGGCGGAATACTGGTGCTGGAGAAGGAACAAGCCGATCATTCTCGTATACACGTTGGCGTGCTGCACCGGGGATACGTGGAGGTTACAATGTGCCTACCAGAAGCGGACAATTGCCGGTGGCAAACCCCGAGGTAGGGGGTCCTGGTCTGGTAAGGAATACAATAAATGTTTCACATTCACAAGTAGGGGGAAGGTTACGATTCTTCCTAAATGAATGACAGTTAATAACAAATGATTCATTTATTCTAAATAGCATTGTAGGATTCAAAATTGAGTTTCTATCCACATTTGGATCCTCCAAGGCAAGAAAATTCAAACTGGTCACGAATTTTCTCTCAAAAAAAAAGAGAATAAGTTGATCAAAGGAGAATTAGAAACTTTAACCAAAAAGGGGGTAATAGAGAAGTCAGTAGAACACCATCAGTTTGTATCAAATATTTTTCCAAGAACAAAAAAGGATGGTGGATGTAGAACCATATTGGATCTGACAAATCTTAACCTTTATGTACAATACAAACATTTCAAAATGGAAACATTTACTAATGCAATTCAGCTAATCACAGAAAATTGCTACATGGCAAGCATAGATCTGCAAGATGAATATTATTCCGTGGCAATGCATGGTAATGATCAAAGATATTTGAAATTTAGATGGATGAGTCAGTTATGGCAATTTAAAGCATTGCCCAATAGTCTGACTTCAGCACCAAGATTATTCACTAAATTGCTCAAACCAATTTTAGCTCTGTTAAGAGCTGAGGGCCATGTATTAATGGCTTATTTAGAGGATATCCTTATTGTAGGGGACACTTTGGCTGCTGCAAAATTGTCAGTATCCAGAGTCAAATACATTTTTGAGAAATTAGGTTTCATTATTCACCTACAAAAATCTAAATTGTTACCAAGCAAAAAGATTGATTACCTAGGGTTCACAATTAACTCCGAACACATGGTAATCAATTTGCCAAAAGATAAAAGCTGCAGTTAATTGAAGGTTGCATAAAACTCATTAACGAGGACACACCTTCAATTAGAGAAGTGGCAAGCTTGCTAGGCAAATTAATTGCAGGGTTTCCAGCGGTCACGTTTGGACCATTGCATTATCAATGTTTACAGAGAGCTAAGGTACAAGCGTTAAAAATGAATAGAGGGCATTTTGACAGGCCCATGAAATTAACAATTTAATCCATTACAGAAATAGAATGGTGGATTAACAATGTTTCTAATGCTTCCAGAAAAGTTCTGGTAGAAACACCTTCCGTCGCTCTACAGACTGATGTAAGTGCGCTGGGTTGCGGCGCTACTAACATGATTTCCAGCTGTGGAGGTAGGTGGAATGTGAATGAAGTACCTTTGCTGGAAAATCTGGGAATCAATTACCTAGAGCTATTAGGCGCATTTTACGGCCTTAGAGCTTATTGCACTGATATGGGAAATGTGAATGTTCAGGTACAGGTTGACAATACTACAGCTGTAGCATACATAAATCACATGGGTGGTATAAAATCAGAATCATGTGATAAATTAGCGAAATAAATTTGGACCTGGTGTATTGCCAGGAAAATTTGGCTGTCAGCAATATATTTACCAGGTAAATATAATACAATTACAGACAAAAGATCACGTAAATTTAATGATAATAGAGAATGGATGTTAAATCGGAAAATATTCACACAAATTATCACACAATTTGGAATGCCAGAAATTGATCTGTTTGCATCAAGATTGAACCACCAGTTTGCCTAAGTATGTGTCATGGGAACCTGATCCTGGAGCAGTAGCGGTGGATGCTTTCTCGCTACATTGGGGTGGTATGTTTCTGTATGCGTTTCCGCCATTTTGTTTAATCCACAGATGCATACAGAAAATTAAACAAGATTCAGCCTCAGGGATTTTGGTAGTACCAGATTGGCCTAAACAGCTATGGTACCCACTGGTGTTAAAAATAATCAAAAAAAACCTTATGGTTATTCCAAAGCAGATTAAACTGCTTGTACACCTTGTGACTGATGAACCACATCCTTTACATGATCATATTGGTTTGTTGATTTGCAGATTCTAAGAAGGCCATATCTTGGAAAAGGATTATCAGACCGTACGGTGGATGTTATAACAACAGCCTGGAGGAATAGTACCCAGAAGCAGTACATCTCCTATATAAAGAAATGGGAGGTGTTTTGTTCAGGGAAACATATTGCATAATACCCAGCAGAAATTTCAGATGGAATAGAGTTCCTTTCTACTCTATACTATGAATTAAAATTAAAATTATAGTGCAATTAATACTGCACGAAGTGCACTCTCTGCATATTTAAGCAGTGAATCAGAACAAACTCCAATAGGAGCACATCCTTGGGTCTGTAGGTTTATGAAGGAATTTTCAACTCTAATCCTCCCAGACCTAGGTATACAGAAATTTGGAATGTAAAAGATGTACTGATGTTGCTAAGGAATTGGAATCCAGTTGAAACTCTGTCATTATCCAAAATCACCATGAAATTGGTTATGCTCATGGCATTAGTTTCAGCTCAGAGAGTTCAAACATTACAGAAACTCAGTATTGATAGAATGAAAGTAGGGCCAAATGCCATGACATTCTATGTCTATGATTTACTGAAGCACAGGTTCACAGGATGCAAGTTGGAATTTTTATCATATCCTACAGATCCACGACTGTGTGTAGTAACATATGTGAAATGTTACATAGTAACAACAAAAGTTTTAAGAGGCACCGAATTGGCATTTTTTATTAGTCATAAAAAGCGTCAACACAAACAATTTCACGATGGTTGAAACAGGTGTTGAGATATTCAGGTATTGATACTGATAAATTTAAATCTCATTCCACCAGGGCGGCATCAACATCAGCGGCCAGGGATTCAGACAATAGACCTTATTCTCGCGGCCGCAGGATGGGGAAGTGAACAGATGTTTCACAAGTATTACCATAAGGAGATTAAAGGTCTCATTGGGTTTGGTGATGCCGTGCGGGATACAGTATTAAAACCCCCATTATAATAAATGGGCCTAATTTTGTTACTTTTATTAAAATAAATAAAACCATTAACTGATTACATTCAAATGTTGTGGTTATGCATTGTTGATTGTGCTTACTCAAATAGAGTCAATCGATGCAGTGAACACCTGGATTTGAATCCACGGTGTGAAATCACAGAGCTTTGAAATCTTCACGTAGTCACTCACGTGACTCCGAAGTAAAATAGTAAGATTAAACGAGAACTTGCCAGTTTGAAGTTTGATCTTTATTTTATGAGGAGTAACGTTGAGGGATTACGTGCCCTCCGCTCCCACCCTCATAAAAGGATCAAGCTGGTAGTTCTAAGTCTTTATGCATCTTACTATCATACTTCAGTAATTATCGTCTGTGATTGTCACTCCGCTGCTTTGAAAGATTGACGCGTGTGCGGCTGGACGGGGTCTTCTTCACGTAATCCCTCAACGGTACTCCTCATAAATTAAAGATCAAACTTCAAACTGGCAAGTTCTCGTTTAATCTTACTATTTTGTTTTCTCAAATCCCTTTGAGGGCAGCTGGTAGAGTGAATGCAAAAGTGGGACGGCAAATGTGAACGGGTGATCAATGGTCGGTGTGGACTCGGTAGGCGAAGGGCCAGTTTCCATGTTGTACTTTTATTAAATGAATATGTTATTGAGTTTTCTTCACATTTACTTAGTATTTGGTTGTGTTAGTTGGGCTAGTATTATGTTGTGTTAGTTGGGCTAGTATTATGTTGTGTTCGTTGGGCTAGTATTATGTTGTGTTAGTTGGGCTAGTATTATGTTGTGTTAGTTGGGCTAGTATATGTTGTGTTAGTTGGGCTAGTATTATGTTGTGTTGGTTGGGCTAGTATATGTTGTGTTAGTTGGGCTAGTATTATGTTGTGTTAGTTGGGCTAGTATTATGTTGTGTTAGTTGGGCTAGTATTATGTTGTGTTAGTTGGGCTAGTATTATGTTGTGTTAGTTGGGCTAGTATTATGTTGTGTTAGTTGGGATAGTCCTGTAATCTTCCCAAAGCCGTATTTACTTTAATTTAGTTTATTATCATTTGTACCGAGGTACGGTGAAATGTTTTTTTGTTGCCTGCTATCCAGTCAGTGAAAAGACTATCAATTTTACATCGGCAACTAAAGATACAGAACTGAAACTTGTAGGCTACTTGTAGAGCCTGGGACTCGGGGAACCAGCCTCTGTATGATTAATCAATTCATTGCCTTACAGAATCTGAGAAGACAGCTCCTGCGACTTTGGTTGTCAGACCAATCCATGTATGTAGGTATGTTACAATACTTACCTTCAGTCGCGCTGTAATTCGGCCACTGGCCGTGTGCGCGATTTTGGCGCCTTTAAGGGGGGGCGGGGTTAAAACGCGGGTTTCTCCTCCCTTGTCCTGGTTAATATTTTGTTCGAGTACAAGCCTTGGCTGATGAATCGTTCCTACCGGCGTTTTGTGAATTAAAAAAAAATTTAAATCGTCAATGTCAGCGCTGGAGTTATTTTAAAAGCAGCTCCTGAAGCGTCAACGCTGATAACGGGGACGGATTTCACACAAGGGACAGGTAAACGAAAGTGGTTTATTTAAATGTATAAAAGTGCTTCTTAAGAAGCCTTTAATTCACATTTTTTCATGCGACACGGTGATTTTATTCCCCGAATTAACGGCAGTATTTTTCATGCCAATACGGGGTTAAATTCACCGCAAATGAACGTTCCAAAAGATCGCGTTCCAGAAATCCTCACTCGCAAGATGAATTAAATCCCCATTAATTTACAGGTATTAAACATTCAATTCCTTCCATTTGGCCTGTATATTCATGAAAATTAGATTTAAAAATTGTTATATTGTGAGTTATTGTGTGAATGTTATTTGGACACTTAGGCTATTTAAAAATGTTAATCTATTCTTAAGAAATTGATAGATGTTTATATCTAGTAATTGAATTTTGTAATTAGCTACAATTAGGTAACTAACTAATTATATGCTTTACTTTCATGTCTTCGAAGTAAGATTGTTTCATATTTGTTTCAGAATGCTTCAATCTATAATAACTGAAAATTTCTTTCAGTTATCATAATTTTTAAGAATGTTATGGGCTTTTAACTGTCCTCGATCACAGCTTTTGTGTTAAGTCAATGGAAAAGCAATAGGGAACTAGATGCTAATTTCTGAGTATGATAATGGCCATAACTTTTTTAATACTGAAGATATGAAAGTGAATTAAGTGTCAAATTAAACTTATTTTTATGCTTTATCTGATGGGATAAATTGCAGACTTTATTTTTAAAATCTCAAAATTTTGTAACATTGCTACTACTAGTGTTCTCTCTGAGCTATGAATCCCTGTCCCCAACTTGCAGGGAAACAAGCTATGTATCTGAAAAGACAGGACCCAGAGTGGCAGCATGCATCGTGGGCAGGTCTTAACAACTCTACTCACAAATCAGATAAAATAAACTTTGATTTAGACTTGAGATACAGTGCGGAAACAGGTCCTTCAGTCCACTGAGTTAGCGCCGACCAGCGTTTAACTCCTTACACCAGCACTATCCTACACACTAGGGACAATTTACAATTTTTACCGAAGCCAATTAACCTAGAAACCTGTATGTCTTTGGAATGTGGGAGGAAACCAGAACACCCGGAGAAAACCCACACAGTCACGGGGAGAACATACAAACTTCTACAGACGGCACCTGTAGTCAGTATTGAACCCAGGTCTTTGACGCTATAAGACAGCAGCTCTACCACTGTGCCGCCCTAATATCTGATAACTAGCAAGACAGCGCTCCAGCTTTTCTTGTTGTCAAGGACATGGAAAGATTTTGATTTCCCTGACATTTAGGTGCATTCAAAAATAAATTATACAAAACATTTTTAAATATATACTAATTCCTTGAAGTATGAAAGCTCACTACAAATTCTCACTGAAATGCCTTTGGCTCTTTGGGTTACAAGTCTTCAATATGCCATGTTATCTTTCGTTATATCAAATGGCATGTATAAAATACGCTGTACCAAAATGGTAACAAGCATTTCACTATGGATCACAGCACTCTTGGCATTCTCCCACTCCATTGTGTTGTCAAAGGGATTACTCTGCTCTGTAAGTAACTGAATTATTACCCTGCATATTGTAGACACAAAATGCTGGAGTAACTCAGCAGGACAGGCAGTATCTCTGGAGAGAAGGAATGGGCGACATTTCGGGTCGAGACCCTTCTTCAGACTGATGTCAGGCGAGTGAGTGAGACAGAGATAGTATGTAGTCGGAGACAGTAAGATTGGTGGAAGAACTGGGAAGGGGAAGGAGATGGAGAGAGAGGGAAAGCAAGGGCTATTTGAAGTTAGAGGAGTCAATGTTCATACCGCTTGGGTGTAAGCTGCCCAAGCGAAATATGAGGTGCTGTTCCTCCAATTTGTGCTGGGCCTCATTCTGACAATGGAGGAGGCCCAGGCCAGAAAGTTCAGATTGGGAATGGGAGGGGGAGTTAAAGTGTTGAGCAACCGGGAGATCAGGTAGGTTAAGGCGGAATGAGCGGAGGTGTTCAGCGAAACAATCGTCGAGCCTGCGCTTGGTCTCACCAATGTTACGAAGTTGACTCCAGGAACAGCTTTCCTACACACCACGCATATTGTGTTCCCCTCATAATAGCTTCAAAAGCCCCAGCAGTTCCAAAGAAGTCACTTTCACCAAGAAATCGGAGCAATAAACATGCTGGAAGTAATTAACAAAAGTAAATTGGTGGACATTAGTTGTAGAAATACAGCATGGAAACAAGCCCTTCAACCCACTGTGTTCACACCAACCATCGATTACCCGTTCACACTAGTTCCATGTTATCCGACTTTCTCATCCACTCCCAACACACTGAAGGATCTTTACAGAGGGCCAAATAACCTACAAACCTGCACGTCTTAGGGATGTGGGAGAAAACTGGAACACTCGGTGGAAAACCACAGGGTGAATGTGCAAACTACACACAGATAGCATCTGAGGTCAGGAACAAACCCGGGTCTCTTGTGGTGAGGCCAGAGCTATTCATTACATCTTGCAGTATCATCAGTGCAAGCTTGCCTTAACGGCACTGAGAAAAGAAAACTTAATGTAAGTAACAGTTACCATTTCAGTGATTCAAATTGAAGATGACCAAAGACCAAATATTTAGAGTATTGTGTTCAGTTCTGGGCACCATGTGAGCGATGAAGAGGTGGGGCCTCGTGGACAGCGCCTCCTGCGAGTGTGAGGACCCAACACAGACAGTGGAACACATAGTCACCAGTTGCCACAAACACCGGCCACCGAATGGTGAACGAGGACTGATTGACCTGGACGATGACACGTTGGCCTGGCTCACCACAACGGAGCTGCAGGTCTAAAAGACACACAACAGAAGAAGAAGAAGGCACCATGTTATAGGAAAGGGTACAGAGAGATTTTACAAGAATGTTGCCAGGACTCAAGGGTCTAAGCTATAGGGAGAGGTTGAGTAGTTCGGGACTCTATTCCCTGAAGCGCAGGAGGATGAGGGGTGATCTTATAGAGGTGTATAAAATCATTTTTTTTTTAATATTTAATTTATTCCGATTATGTGTTTTGTATCTTTTTGTGATTCTATGCATTGTAAGGTGTCCTTGGGTTTTAGAAAGGCGCCAGTAAATAAAATGATTATTATTATTATTATTATGAGAGGAATGGATCGGGTAGATGCACAGAGTCTCTTGCCCAGAGTCGGGGAATCGAGGACCAGAGGACATAGGTTTACGGTGAAGGGGAAAAGATTTAATATAAATCTGAGGGGTAACTTTTTCAAACAAAGGGTTGTGGGTATGTATGGAACAAGCTGCCGGAGGAGGTATTTGAGGTTTAAGAAGCAGTTAGACAGGTACATGGATAGGACAGTTTTGGAGGGATATGGATCAAACACAGGCATGTGGGACTAGTGTAGGTGGGACATGTTGGGCGGTGTGGCCAAGTTAGGCCTGTTTCCACACTGTATCACTCCGTGACTGTGCGACTATAAGCTGTAACTGAAGGAGTCTGCAAGGCTCATTAGAATTATTGGAAAAGGGAGATTAGAGCAAGGGTAGGATCTCTAAAATCATATTGCCATAAGTGATAGGAGTAGAATTAGGCCATTTGGCCCATCATGGCTGATCTATCTCTCCCTCCAACCCCATACTCCTGCTGTCTCCCCATAACCTCTAACACCTGTACTATTCAAGAATATATCTATCTCTGCCTTAAAAATATCCACTGATTTGGCTAAGAATTCCAGATTCACCACCCTCTGACTAAAGAAATTTCCACACTAAAATAACATCCTTTAATTCTGAGGCTATGACCTCTAATCCTAGATTCTCCCACTCATGGAAACATCCTCTCCACATCCACTTGATCCAAGCCTTTCACTACTCTATATGTTTCAATGAGGTTGCCCCTTATTCTTCTAATCTTAAATCAAAGTGGTTAACAGTGAGCTGATGAGTTAGCGGGATCATGTACAAGTTAGGATGATGATAATAGATTAATTTAGAGGGTAGAAGACAGAGTTTATTCCAAAACATTGCTGGAGTAACTCAGTGGGACAGGCAGCATTTCTGGAGAAAATGAATAGGTGACATTTCAGGTCGAGACTTTTCTTCAGACCCGAAACGTCACTTCCCCCTGTTCTCCAGAGAAGCTGCCTGACCCGCTGATTTACTCCAGCACCTTGTGTCTATTTTTGTAAACCAGCATCTGCAGTTCCTTGTGTTTCCATTTATCCAGAAACATTTTGGAATACCAGGTCTAAGTGTTACAACGAGGTAGCAGATGAGATGAGTTGAGATGGAGTGAGGCAAGTGATGGAGAGAAATATGTCGGCAATGATGACAGGGATATACGGTTCAAAGCCCAAGTTCAGCTTAACCAGCACCTTCAGTTCCTTCCGACAAATTCAGTTTAACCAGGGTAACAACATCCCCAACAGTCAGGTTAACTGTCAAATGGTTACCAGAGAGAAGGATGGAAATGGTGGCAATTTAAAAGAAACTGCGGCAGCGAACTAAAGTCATAACTTTGGTCTTCCCAGCACCCAGGTGAAGAAAACGTAGATTTATTTAGTTTAGTTTAGAGATACAACACATAAACAGGCCATTTTGCCCACCAAGTCCGTGTTGACCAGCAATCACCCCATACACGAACACTATCCTGCACACTAGAGACAATTTACTGCAGCCAAGGTAACCTACAAACATGTACGTCTTTGGAGTGTGGGAGGAAACTGGGGCAGCTGGAGAAAACCCACATGGTCACGGGGAGAAGGTACAAACTGTACGGACAGCACCTGTGGCCAGGATCGAACCTGTGTCTCTGGAGCTGTAAGGCAGCAACTCTACTGCTGCGCCACTGTGCTGCCCAGCTTTACTGCTAGTACATGGGAGACAGATGATGTTGCAGTATAGCAGGATGCAACTCGGGTTAAGTGAACAAAAACCGAAATATGTTTGTAATGAAATAAAACTGAACATTAATGCAGTACTTCCAATGCATGCACGACTGCCACCGCCGCATCTTCAGAAACATTATCCAACCCACATTCAAATGCTGTTACGAACATCCGGCCTTCTAATTGCCCTCTTGTGGGAAGCACCATGGTGTGAGTGCAAAACTTCACACCATCCTCCTCTTGGGGATCCTTCATCACAAAGTTCTGCACCCCAGACAAAGATTTCTATGCTTGGAAACGATGCTGAAGGAAGATGCAAGCACGAGCAAAAAGCTTAATGAAATATGAAAACTATCGGATTTCTAAATTAAATGATATGTTTACACACGCATTATCAACTGAAAAGAAATGGAATCTGATCCTGGCATTAACTTGACAAAAAACGATCAAGTACAATGTTATTCCAAAGTTGCTATTTATAAGCAATTCTAACATTATCTCCATTGTAGGTGGAACAGGGCAATGTTTGGCTGAATGTTGCTGGATCTGGGTCACTGCCCACATATACTGACCTGTGGTGCCCCATTCCTATTAATCTTCTGTGCTCCATGAATCAGGCTACAAGGTATGTGTTCATAAGGGATAGGAGCAGAATTAGGTCATTCTGTCCATCATGTGTACTCCACCGTTCAATCATGGCTGATCTAACTCCTTCCTAACCTCACCTCCATAACCTCTCTCACCTGTCTAAACAAGAATCGATCTGCTTCTGCCTTCAAAATATCCATTGACTTGGACCTCACAGCCTCCTGTGGCAATGAATTGCACAGATTCACCACCCCCTGACTATAGCAAGATTCAGATAGTATTTCTGCTGGACCCCATGCCCATTAACCCCGTGCCATGCATCCCCTCCCCTATAAACGCCACCTCCACTGAGCCCATCTTGCACGCATCTCTCCCCTCCCCCTTCATTCCTATAGAACTCGAACCTCGTCAATCCTCTCGCTTCACAATTCACAACTCACTGATCCTTTTATTTCACTCCATGTACGTGTTCATCTCTGGCCTTTGTCCAACCATCTGCCCATCACTAACCTGCCTCGCCGGTGTTCACCTATGACCTACCATGCTTTGTCCTGCCCCTCCACTCTTCTGGCTTCCTTCCTCCCACACCTGCAATCAGTCTGAAAAAGAGTCCAGACCCGAAACGCCACCTCTCCATGCTCTCCAGGGATGCCACCCGCCCACTGAGTTACTCCAGCATTGTCTTTTTCCTCAGGAGCCTCTGATGTTCAGAGACATCATTCATAGGTTCAAGTAGCAGGATTAGACCATTCAGCCCATCGAGTCAACTGCGCCATTCAATCATGGCTGACCTTTCCTTCCCTCAACACCATTCTCCTGCTTTCTCCCCATAACTCTTGATAGCCCTACCCATCAAGTATCTGTCACTTCTCCACCTTAAAAATACCTTGAATGGGATGTGATTCGGCTATGAAACTGTGAGTCTTTCTATCTTTAAAAGCCATGGATTGGGTTAAATAGCCATCATCAGAGCATGTTTTGGTTGTAATTATCGATGTTAATTACTTAAAAAGTTGATGTAAATGATTGGAAAAAAACCTTGTTAACCAAAACTAACTAACCAAAACACATTAAAACAAACACACCTCCATACATTAAGTTAATTAATAAGATCTTTTGTCTTCCCATCCTCCAGGCCTGGAAACCAAATAAAGCCTCCAACTACATAACCGAGATGGAGATATGCTGGGGGACTACAATCTGCTGCTTTTATTATTTAAACTGTAAAGATTTTTAATAGTGACCATTGTTAAATGATAACACAATGCTAATAAAAACATAATAACACTTTCTTCTTTTGCATGCTTTTTTTGCCCTCAATCATCCCTTTATAGTCATACAGCATGGAAACAGACCCAACTTGCCCACGCCGACAACATTACATCATTATTCATCCACGGAGTATCAGGAGTCTTTAGTTTGTTCTTTTTAATTACGTGAAACTAAAATAATTTTACCAAAACGTCTTCCAAAACGAGCTTAGCAAGTAGCCAAAAGAAGAATCATCGTCGGCTTGAGAGTAACTCACTTCAAACTTTGATGGGAACTTTTTTTTGCTTTTAGGTTTACCAGGTTTAGCAGCCGATTGACTGTTCCATAGTTGAGAGGACTGACCTTCTGTAACGTGAACAGTTCAAAGGCAGTACGAGTTGGCTTCATTTCTTAAGAGTCACTCGTAGTCTTTGCGAATGTTGTTGATAAATTTATCCTGCGGGTTGCACAGGACATTTAACAGCAGCTGTCTATCGGATCAAGGCAATTTAATGTGAACAAAATGCATGGCACGTGCCACATTCCCCACATTATTTAATAAAATGGAGGAAAGTCCCGCAACACTGCTCCTGTGAAATAGGGTGACAGGAATGAGTGGGTTAGCATATGATGAGCGTTTAATGGCACTGGGCCTCTACTCGCTGGAGTTTAGAAGGATTAAGGGGGGGACCTCATTGAAACTTACCAAATAGTGAAATGCCTGAATTGAGTGGATGTGGAGAGGATGTTTTCACTGGTGGGAGAGTATAAGTCCAGAGGTCATAGCCTCAGAATTAAAGGACGTTCCTTTAGGAAGGAGATGAGGAGGAATTAATTTAGTCAGAGGATGGTGAATCTATAGAATTCATTGCCACAGAAGGCTGTGGAGGCTGTCTATAGATATTTTTAAGGTGATAGATTCTTGATTAGTACAGGTGTTAGGGGTTCTGGGGAGAAGGCAGGAGAATGGGGTTAGGAGGGAGAGATGGATCAGCCATGATCGGAGTAAACTTGATGAGCCAAATGACCAAATTCTGCTCCTATCACTTATGAAGGGTGGAGACTGGGATGATTGAATGATACGTGTGCAGGTGTCAGCTGAGAGAACAGAGAAATGGCTAGTAGACATAGATGTAGAAACAAGGAACTGCACCTGCTGGTTTAACAAAAAAGAGACACTCTGCTGGAGTAACTCAGTGGCTCAGGCAGCATCCATGGAGAACATGGATAGGTGACATTTCTGGTCGGGACCCTTATTCAGGCTGATCTTTGCTACATCTCCCAGATATACCTATTGATATTCACAAGCATTTACCCTGTTCATTCAGCTAACAGCACCACTTATATCATTCACTCATTGTCAGTCTCCACCCAAGAGCGGGGCAGAAGGACTTTCATCCATTTTATTAAATAATGTGGTAAATGTTCATTCATCATTTTGTAAGAAACATAAGATCACTGCAAAATGAGGCGGCCAGAATGGGAGGAGTTACAAATGCAAAGGTTGAAGAATAGAGAAGAGCAAAAACAGGGAGGGATTTGAAAAGGTCGACGAGAATTTTAATTCGCCACATCTCAATTAGAAGACCAAAGTCTGTAAGCAGAGGGATAAAGACACAGCATGAGTTAGGAGAAGCACTAAAACAGATAAGTATTGGGTATTTTTGTAGAAAGTATTAAAATCTCATTTACCTGGAGCTGAAACCATAATCTGACATCTCGTGAAGATCGGAAGCAAGAAGTCATTATGAGAATGCACTGCAAAACAAAAATGAGTTGTTCCTTTAATAATTTCATGCTTAATCCACCACAGTTTAGAACCATGTCTGTGGTAATCCAAGACCAAAACGGTTGTCAATGGAAAAAAAAGATGAGCAACCTCGTCACTTTTCCCTGTTGTCTCAAAATTATTTGATTTTCATGTAGAAATCTAATTCCATTAAAAAAGTTGTTACTGAATCTATTGTCACCAATCATTTAGGGATTTGGCTGCAGTGAGACTGTCCTTGCTACATCTAGCCTCATGATCGACATTGTTCACCTAAACTATCCAAACATTTCTGATGTTGAGCTGAACATTAGCTAAATACATTTCACAGTGAATCCCCACATGCAACATGGAGAGAAGATACCTCATCAGTCTGGTGGGTTGTTCATCAAGTTTACTCCAGCTGATTTAAGTTACTGTATTACGGTACAATAATACTTTAAACATCCGTGGGGGGGAATTGGGATGTCACCTGCCACATGGAAAATACTCTTGCTTAGTTTATTGTCACGTGTACCGAGGTACAGTGAAGAGCTTTTGTTGCGTGCTAACCAGTCAGCGGAAAGACAATATATGATTACAAACCAGTCATCCAGTGTAGATACATGATAAAGGAAATAACATTTACTGCAAGATAATGTCCTGTAAAGGAAGTAAGCAATTATAGACCTTACCATTATCATGAGTAAGGAGCTTCCTGGCTTCCAAATCAAATTCCTCTTTACTTATCTTTTTCTTGAAACAAAGTTTCCCGTTTGCCCAGTATCTGAAAAATGTTTAAAAAACTGGAGATGAGAATTGTGTACCAGGCAGCTTCAATGAATGACTTTTATACAGTGGCTTTATGGTGCAAGAATGTCACAATGCACAGTTACACATTGCATGGGTGGCACAACGGTAGAGTTGCTGCCTCACAGCTCCAGAGACCCGGGTTCCATCTTGACTACGGATGCTGTCTGTTCGGAGTTTGTACCTTCCCCATGTGACTGCGTGGGTTCCAGTTTCCACCCACACTCAATTGCTCCTGGTGTATGCAGGATAGTGATAGTGTACTGGTCGGCATGGACTTGGTGGGTCGAAGTGGTAAGCTCGGATTTTATTCCTTGGAGCGCAGGAGTCTGAGGGGTGATATATAGAGGTGTATAAAAAATGTGGGGAATAGGGTGAATACACAGTGCTTATTTCCCAGCATAGAGGAATTAAGAACCAGAGTAAGAACTCAGCCTTAGCAACTGATCCAAAGTTATCGATATTGAGGTTAGCTATTGGATGAAGGGAAATGTTTTTATGGGGAAGGTGACTTGGAGGGTAATTAAAACTGCAGCAGTTGGAGAGGGAATCTTATGACAAGAATGAGAGTGTTTTCTTTAATTTCAACAGGTCTTGGGTTACTAAAGTTAATAAGGAGAAGGCCAAACATGAGTGGTGATTGATCCTTTGAAATGGGGAGGATGAAGAGCTGGAAGCTCAAGCTGTGGATTAGCTAAGGTGAAGAGGATGTGAACTGTGATTCAGAAAGTGTCAGGCAATCACGTAAGTGTTTAAAATCTGTATGAAGCCAAAATAGTGGGTTGCATTTTTTTCTAAGAGATGCAGCGTGGAAACAGGCCCTTCAACCCACTGAGTCTGTGCCGACCAGCGATCCCCATACACTTGTTCTATGCTACAGCTTCACAACTAATTAACAGAGGCTTTACACTCGAGTCTTGTGTTCAGCCATTTTTATTCAGGATCCATCTTGGCTGCAGCCTCGTGGGTGTTGCATCATGGGTACTGCACCACCGATGGTGCTATTCCCATAACACCCCCCTTTGTTTACAAAACACATATGTACAGGGACTTTACATGTATAGCAAGAAATTATATTCTTCCATCGCATCGTATTTCACTGATTCCAACATGTGTCCGACAGTCCATATCCCAACATGCATTTCACAGTCCATTTCCGCGGTAGCTTTGAAATTCTCATTCCTTGGATCTGCGACAGTTCAGTGCTCAGAATTATCTAAACTTTGAATAACATATGTCTGGTTTCTCATTTCCTTTCCCCTTTTTATTTATCTATTTATTTGTTCCTTTCCCCTTTTTAATTTATTAATTTGTTTAGTTTTAAAATGGCCATTATGACTACTAAATAAAACTATGCATATCAAACTATAAAAGAACACAATAACATTAACTATTTAAATATAACCTAATGGCCTTTTAAATCTAAAATCAACTACAAGTACAGACCCTATCCTTATTTGGGCACATAATCCTGCAGATAACGTGGTTTTCGAACGCATCTAACAGATCTTGTTGTCAGGGTTTGATGCTCCCTGGGGACCGGTGTTCGGCTCATAGGTTGATTGTCTCGCTCTGGTTTAGGCGTCGTCACCAGGCCATCTCGATCAACCAGGGTTTGATGTTCCCAGGGGACCGGTGGTCGCCTCATAGGTCGATTGTCTCGCTCTGGTTTTGGCGAAGTCACAAGGTCATGCAGGTCAACATCAGCGTGATGAAACGGCTCTTTAGTCTTCCTCAGATGGCGCCGATTCCAACGATAGATGACGACGTCCTCGGTCCTGACTTCATACAATCTGGGTTGCACAACACGGCCTACAACCACAACCTTCCTCCAGGGCTGATGTCGGCTTCATACGAACTGGATCATCAGCTTTCAGGGGAATCAGTTCTTGGGATCCTCTGTTGTAGTAGTCTGCTTGTTTGTCTCCAGCTGCTCTCAACTCAGCTCCTACCTTTTTCTGAATTTCAGGTTTGAGCAGCCTCTGAGTAGTTGGTGGAATGGTCCTGGTACATTTGTTCATCAATCTTTGTACTGGACTGCTACTCTTGCCAGGTGTTGGTGTGTTGTGAAAAGCTAGTAGGCTCAGGTAAGGGTCAGTTCCTGCAGCCTTAGCCTTCCTCAGCAATGACTTCGCAACTTTCACACTGCTCTCCACCTTTTCATTACTCTGTGGATAATGGGGTGATGCGGTCGTATGTTCAAACTACCACTTCTTGGCAAATCTCTTGAACTCCTCAGCTGTGAACTGTGGCCTATTCTCTGTGATGAGCTGATATTCCATATCTTGCAAGCTGGCCTTTCATTTTATGGATGACATTAAATACCAGTGTTTTCTCTAGATTTCCCAATATCCTGAGAGTAGTCCACAGTGGTCAAATAGTTCCTTCCATCCAAGTGGAACAAATTTGCTCCCACCTTCGCCCATGGCTCTCTGGAATTTCATGGGAATTTCCTGCAGCAGAGACTCTATGTCCTGTGAAAGTGACTTTGTTCACCTTCAGCTTTGACTTCTCTATGTTCAGCTTCAGGTTTCTGTCACGACATCTCTCCATCAGAGCTCTGTCCTTCCTGTCATGGTCTCTTTCTGCTTCCTCTGCATCTAGAGCAGCGGATGCAATAGATGAGGTTGGAGGAGGTGCAGGTGACCTCTGTCGCACCTGGAACGACTGCTTGGGTCCTTGAATGGAGTCGAGGGGGAAGGTAAAGCGACAGGTGTAGCATCACTTGCGGTTGCAAGGGAAAGTGCCCGGGGAAGGGGTGGAGCGGGAGGGAAGGGAAGAATGGACAAGGGAGTTGCGGAGAGAGCGGTCTTTGCGGAAGGCAGACAGGGGAGGACATGGGAAGATGTGGCAAGTTGTGGGGTCACGTTTCAGGTGGCGAAACTGACGGAGGACTATTTGTTGTATGTGCCGGCTAGAGGGGTGAAAGGTGAGGACCAGGGGGACTCTTCCCTTGTGCGAGTGGGGGGATGGGGAGAGAGAGCAGTGTTACGGGGTATGGAGGAGACTCTGGTGCAAGCCTCATCTATAATAGGGGAGGGGAACCCCCGTTCCCTGAAGAATGAGGACATTTGCGATGCCCTGGTGTGGAACACCTCATCCTGGGAGCAGATGCGGCGTAGATGGAGGAATTGGGAGTAGGGGATGGAGTCCTTACAGGATGCAGGGTGGGAAGAAGTGTAGTCCAGATAGCCATGGGAGTCAGTAGGTTTATAGTGAATGTCGGTCAGAAGTCTATCACCTGCGATGGAGATAGTAAGGTCAAGGAATTCTAGATCAGCTGATCTACATCGGTGAACTAGATGTCAGCTGATCTATATCGGTGAACTAGATGTCAGCTGATCGACATCGGTGAGACCAAGCATAGGCTTGGCGATCGTTTCGCTGAACACCTCCGCTCGGTCCGCACTAAACAACCTGACCTCCCGGTGACTCAGTACTTTAACTCCCCCTCCCATTCCGTATCCGACCTCTCTGTCCTGGGCCTCCTCCACGGCCAGAGTGAGCAACACCGGAAATTGGAAGAACGGCACCTCATATTCCGCTTGGGGAGTCTGCATCCTGGAGGCATGAACATTGAATTCTCACAATTCTGTTAACCCTTTCTGTCTCCTCCCCTTCCTACCTCAGCCCTCGGGCTCTTCCTCCTCCTTTTTTCTTTCTTCTCCCTGCCTCCACCTACCCCCTATCAATCTGAAGAAGGGTTTTGGCCTGAAACGTTGCCTATCTCCTTCGCTCCATAGATGCTGCTGCACCCGCTGAGTTTCTCCAGCATTTTTGTGTACCTTCGATTTTCCAGCATCTGCAGTTCCATCTTAAGCCTAAATCTGCAGGTTGCGTTACCAAGGAACAACATGTGTGAGAAATGCAGAGCCAAGGATAATCCTGGGGGTTTCCTAGAACAAATCCCCTGGCTGAAGAAACTGAAAATACAACCTGATCAAGGTGCCTCCTCCCTCCGGAAACAGTTTCCCACCCTCCTCTCCCTCCTCCCTCCAATGTGGATCCAATTCCACCAGGTTGGATAATGGAGGGAAGGCACTGGAGGAGATTACAATGACTTGTTCAGAGACTGCAGAAAGATCAAAGATAACATAGGATATCAATGCAGAAACATAGAAAATATGTGCAGCAGGAGGCCCTATACAACTGCAGAAGAACCTCTTTACTCCTATACTGAAATAGTAAGATTAAACGAGAACTTACCAGTTTGAAGTTTGATCTTTATTTTATGAGGAGTTACGAGCGATTACGTGAAGAAAGCCGTCAACTCGCATGCGCGTCAATCTTCAAAGCAGCAGTGTGAAATCACAGATAACAGTAATTGAAGTATCATAGTATGATTAAAGAAGATTAGAACTACCAGATTACCTTTATAATATGAGGGTGGGAGCGGTGGGCACGTAATCGCTCATCGTAACTCCTCATAAAATAAAGATCAAACTTCAAACTGGTAGGTTCTCATTTAATCTTACAATTTTACTTCGGAGTCGCGTGAGTGATTCCATGAAGACTGAAGCTCTGTGATTTCATGCCGTGGAAAAAAACGAGTCCACACAAGCACGACTGCATCAGATGGCCACAGATAAGAGAAACATTCATAATGCATACAGACATGACAGACTATAACATGCTGATAAATGAACAAATAATAATAATAGTAACCCCTCTCATCCCGGGGAAACTATGAAATAGAACCTAAAAAAAAAAAAATTGGCAAATACCCATGGTCTGGCAATGGGTTTAAAAATAAAATGTTTGGAAACTCGATCGTTAGACCAACCTGCAGTCGGCAGGATGTGGTCCAGAGGACCGAACACAACCCTTGCTGCTGATGAAGTAGCAGCCCTGGTGGAGTGAGATTAGAAAATTAGTATCTACTCCTGTATAAGCCAAACCCCATTTGAACCACCTGGAGATGGTCTGAACTGATACCTTCTTATGAAGTTATTAGTAACTAATAAACATAGCTAGTATGAGAGCCTCTAAGCGTCTAATTGACCCTGACCTAATGTTGTAAATGTGTGACCACACATAACCGATGGTGCATGGAGTATGTCATGAGAACTAGCTTGAGACCTGACACCCCTGAGCTGCCCTGCCTAACTAAATCGTAAACATGAAATATTATATTATTAGCAGGTATAACCATCCTGTCCAGTCCCAATTTATACAATGGCTGGACCCGTTGCGCTGACAACAGCACCAATGGGATACCTTATGAGCCCCGAGCCAAAGATAGGGATATAGCTGAAGCCCCCTGGCGAAGCAATGTCAACACAATGTCAATATCCCATACTCCGTGTACTTGGGTCTGGGAGAACATGTGCAAAGATATCCTAAAAAACTAGAATCAGAGGATGAGATCCGACAGAGCTGGGTCCCGCTCGCTGCAGCAAATATGATGAGAAAGCACGTTGAGCACAGTTAATGGGACTATAACTTAATTTATTGTCAAGGGCCCATAGAAAATGAACTCTAAAACGTTAGTGTCGGTGCCGTATTATATGTAACATAGCATTTAAACAGATCGCTTCCCATCTCCTGAAGAGGAAACGTACTGCTTTTTTGGTGCCATCCCTGCACTCTGCAGTGAGCACACACATTAGCAATGTTACAAAATTTTGAGATTTAAAAAATAAAGTCTGCAATTTATCCCATCAGATAAAGCATAAAAAGAAGTTTAATTTGACACCTAATTCACTTTCATATAGTAATAGTAATTTTATTGTCAATTCACATAATGTAACGAGTAGTTACACAGAGGATTGAAATTGCGTTTCTCCATACTCCAATGTGCAAGTAATATTTATAAAACAGACAGACAGTGTACCAATAAAAGTAGACAATGGACATATACATTATATAAAATAAAATATTCATTAATAAAATGTGCAATATAGCATACTGTGCAAGTAGCATACTGCAGACATGAAGTTAATTTGGCAGTCAGTTGGTCTTTGTGTAATGTTCATGGAATTTTCTTGAGTGTGTTGAGTAGTCTGATGGCCTGAGGGAAAAAGCTGTTTTTGAATCTTGTGGTTTTGCTCCGCATGCTGCGGTAGCGCTTGCCGGATGGTAGGAGGGTGAACAGTTTATGTGCTGGGTGGGTGGTGTCTTTGATGATGTTAGTTGCTCTCTTGCGACAGCGAGATGGATATAAGTCTTGAATTGCTGGTTGGGGTGATCTAGTGATCTTCTCCGCTGTCCTCACCACTCTCTGTAGGGCCTTCTGGTCAGCAGCAGAGCAACTGCCATACCAGACTGAGAGACTGCTGGTAAGAATGCTCTCAATGGCACCTCTGTAAAAAGTTGTGAGGGCAGAAGGGGGGAGGTCGGCTCTCCTCATCCGTCGAAGGAAGTGGAGGCGTTGCTGTGCTTTCTTGACTAGTATCTTCAGTATTAAAGAAGTTATGGCCATTTTCATACTCGGAAATTAGCATCTTGTTCCCTATTGCTTTTCCATTGACTTAACACAACAGCTGTGATCGAGGACAGTCAAAAGCCCATAACTTTCTTAAAAATTAAGAGAACTGAAAGAAATTTTCAGTTATTATAGATTGAAGCATTCTGAAACAAATATGAAACAATCTTACTTCGAAGACATGAAAGTAAAGCATATAATTAGTTAGTTACCTAATTGTAGCTAATTACAAAATTCAATTACTAGATCTAAACATCTATCAATTTCTTAAGAATAGATTAACATTTTTAAATAGCCTAAGTGTCCAAATAACATTCACACAATAATTCACAATATAACATAATTTTTAAATCTAATTTTCATGAATTTACAAGCCAAATGGAAGGAAATGAATGTTTAATACCTGTAAATTAATGGCCATTTAATTCATCTTGGGAGTGAGGATTTCTGGAACGCGATCTTTTGGAACGTTCATTTGCGGTGAATTTAACCCCGTATTGGCATGAAAAATACTGCCATTAGTTCGGGGAATAAAATCACCGTTTCGCATGAAAAAATGTGAATTAAAGGCTTCTTAAGTAGCACTTTTATACATTTAAAGAAACCACTTTTGTTTACCTGTCCCATGTGTGAAATCCGTCCCCGTTATCGGCGTTGACGCTTCAGGAGCTGCTTTTAAAATTACTCCTGCGCTGACATTGACGATTTAATAAAAATAAAAAATTCACAAAACGCCACTAGGAACGATTTTTCAGCCAATGCTTGTACTCCAACGAAATATAATTTAGGACAAGGGAGGAGAAACCCGCGTTTTAACCCCGCCCCCCCCCCTTAAAGGCGCCAAAATCGCGCACACGGCCAGTGGCAGAATTACAGCGCGACTAAAGGTAAGTATTGTAACATACCTACATACATGGATTGGTCTGACAACCAAAGTCGCAGGAGCTGTCTTCTCAGATTCTGTAAGGCAATGAATTGATTAATCATACAGAGGCTGGTTCCCCGAGTCCCAGGCTGAACCAGCAAGTTATTTTTCGAAACCCCATATAAGGTTCTACTATAATTCCCAACATTTGCGGGAAACCATGGCTACATAGGCCAGTCAGACAGTATGAAAACCCCCTAAAGCGGGATCTTGCTGAATCATTGCAAGACCCGCCTGATGAGGCAAAATGGAGCAACGGCACAAAAGAACATTTCTCCCTTGTGTAGTGAGAATGTATCTCTTGCCACTGCGATGCCACATGTCTTTACAACCTGGTGAATGAGCCTGAATGGAAACATATCGATATTTGGTGTTCCATCGAGCCATAATGTCATAAAATACTTAGTGATCCAACATCCATTCTGTGTTGTCATTGATTTACATGATGATACACCAGAGCCAGATAAAGTTGGGTAAATTATGACAGGATACTTTGACTTGATTGCACCCATGTGACCAACATAAGCCACCACCACAGTGTATCAACCTGGAATTGAGCATGCAGATCATGCATATCCACACGACAAACCTTTTAACCCATAGTATGCACCTAGTGTCCATAGGTAGTTGATACCAATAACTGAAGAATTGGTAATTCCTGCAAATCCCATCGCTCCATAACTAGAGATGGCATTCGTAATTTCCCATCTTTGAGCATTTGCATCAGTCTGAAAACAACTGAAGATTTATTGACCAAAACTACTGGAGCAATGCTGAATATTGTTCATCCACCATTGTGACCCTGATGGCTTCAGCTGGCAATAGCATAGGTCTGTAACAATGACCTAACTGGCACTTGAGAGATTACTACTTTGTAAGTTCTGATAATGCAAAGGCCCAATTGCACAGCTGAAACACAGCTGTTATATTGCCAATTACACTTGATGAATAGAAGACTGCTTGATAACAAGGTTGTTACAGGCTTCTATTGATTCCAATCTCTTGCCCCAGAGCAGAGTCACAGATAAATAATAGTTAAAGGTACAACCAAAAACAATAGCTGTAGTTGGTATCAACTTAAATTTAACTGGATGGTTGAGGAACCCCAATCTCTCAAATGAGTTGCGGCTGAAAACAGTTGATTTTAGCAAAAACACAGCGTCTAGAATCTTATGCAGTTAAGCCATAGTAAGTGTTTTTGAGCTCTGAGCAGTCCCGGCACTAGTTTAGTAAATTGTTAGATGAGCTGGGAGCTGAAATTAGCCCATTTACAACGCATTAACTGTTATCATGCCCCATCCAGATACATTCCAAATGACTCCTGTGATCCCTGTGAATGCATAGTATGCATCTTTGAAATCGATGCATGCCATAAAGATCTTAAAGAAATCAGTTTGTTAGACAGTAACGAAGCACCATATACTGAAAATCTATGTTGCAAATTCGAGTTAAATCAACTATGAACCGACATCCTCCATCCTTTACAATGAAACAGGCCATGCCTGCCATAATTCCATGCCTGAGTTGAATCACAACTCTGGCCAGATTCCCGAGCCTGTCTCGTAAGGTGATCCTGACCATAATAATGAGGCTGCCTCGAAAGACAACTTTGGCCATAATACTGGGCCTGCCTTGATAGGCTACTCCGGGCATAATTCTGAGCCTGCCTCGAAAGACAACTCTGGCCAATTTCCGGGCTTATCTCGGAAGGCAATCCTGGCCGTAATACCGAGTCTACCTTGAAAGACAACTCAGGCCATAATTCCAATCTTGTTCCGTAAGGCAATCCTGGCCATAACACTGAGCCTGCCTCAAAAGACAACTCCGGCCATAATTCCGAGCCAAGCTTGGTACCCTTGTACTGTGCAATAACAACCTAATCTCATACTATCATTCTCATTTGTACAAAAACAATAATAAATATTACCTACTTGTAAATGGTCCACTTACTCCATGTTTCGAAAGAACCAGACCCACCTACCTCCATGGTTACCGTTGGTCTATGGTAAGCCCAACGGCCCCTGATGTGGGTTCTATTCCCGTCCTTGATTGGAGAGTAGGAATGGCAGTGTATGTGGATTCCATTTCCTGAGACCGGCTTGGACTTTGGCCTCTGCGCAGCTTTCAAGCTGCCACCAGCTTCAGTGAACTGCTTACTGCCGATGAGGCGTGGGATGTGTCGTCGCTGATACGATGACGCTTTGTTCGTTGTTGGTACCTTGACCAGTCCGACAGCTTTAGCTTCCTCATCCAGGTATACCTGTTGGATAAGTCTTACCTGAAGAGAAGATTCGGCGACTGGTTTCATTTCCTCCAATGTCACCCCTGATAGCGCTGTTCATTGCCGGCACTTGTAGCGTGAGGGGAAACTCTGGCCCCTCCCGGGTTTTCTGCCCACGGCAGTAACCCTTTCGTTTGCGAGTATTTCCTTAGAGCCATATGCATGTGCTCCAGTATGTTCCACGTACATACTTTGAATTTGAAGTCAGTTACATACTGACCACTCGCACTCCCCTCCACAGAGAGGGAGATTCGTAAGCAGCCCTGACATAGGTGCTGCCGCAGGCCTCTGAGGATACCTGCATCTGACTCAGTATAAAACTGGCCTCTTGCACTCCCCTCCTCAGAGAGGGAGACATCAAGCAGCCCTGACACGGGTGCCGCTGCCTGCGGGTTCTCCATAATACCCGGGCTCAGATACCTCCCTTTGTTTTTGGAGCATATCTCTTTGGAGAAACCTTTCCAATAGGTGGGTTAGTTTTCCAAACACACTGCCCATAGAAGGAGGAGAGTCCAGGGCCCTGACAGATTTTTAGTGGCTTTTTCTCCCCTGCGGGGTAGCCAAGGTGCTCACTGCCGGCACCAAGTCTGTAACTGCTGGCTCTACTGCCAGTGACTCACAAAAAGGCGAATTTATACCGCCGTCCGCTACCCGCACTGCCGCGGTATCCGTAGCGGGTTCCCCACGGTCCGTGGCCGGGATTCCCCGAGGTCGTGACCGGGATTCCCTGCCGTCCGTGACAGGGGTTCCCCGCGGTCCTAAAGATTTCCCCGCGGCCCGTCCGGACTTCGCCCCGAATCCAGCAGGCAAGCTCTGCAAGGAGCTTCCTGCAACACAAAACACAAACCCTAGAAATGAAGTTTTAAACTTACCTTTAGATATAAACTTACCGCTGGCCGGAGCAGCGCGCATGCCAGTCAGCCGTTGCGCAATGCGCCAGACGTAATGACGCGCATGCGAGTTGACGGCCTTCTTCACTGAATCACTCACGTGACTCCGAAGTAAAATCCTCTTGTTATGAAGGTCAACATTCCATTACTTTCGTCAATGCCTGCTGTACCTGCACGGCAACTTTCAGTGACCGGTGTACAAGGACGCCCAGGTTTCGCTGCACCTCCCCCTTACCTAACCTAACCCCATTGAGATAATAATCTGCCCCCTTGTTTTTGCTGCCAGTGGATAACCTCACATTTATCTATATTAAACTGCATCTGTCACGCATCTGCCCACTCATTCATCCTGTTCAGGTCACCCTGCAACCTCCTAACATCATCTTCACTGTTCTCTCTGCCACCCAGCTTTGTGTCATCCGCAAACATGCTAGTGTTGCTCCTAATTCCCTCTTCCAAATCATTAATATATATGGTAAATAGTTGCGGCTCCCAACACCGAGCCTTGCGGCACTCCACTCGCCACTGCCTGCCATTCTGAAAAGGACCCGTTCACTCCTACTCTTGGCTTCCTGCCTGCCAACCAATTCTCTATCCGTCAAGAAAATTGGTTATTTCTAGAACCCGTGGCAAATATTCTCCATTGACGTAGTAAAGTCCAATATTATCTATTTTTTAAACGTTGTCCAAACTCTTTTTATATTCATTGAAAATGTATTTACTTTAGCACTAAATTTCCACTCTCCTGTTATTTAATTCCCCTAATTAGGAAATTATAGGCGTTTATTTCAAAAATGTCTCCAGAAGCAAGAGACCATGACAAAAAGGACATGGATCAGAATTTAAAACATAGGGTGTTCTCAACTCTGATTTGAAATCAGCAAAAAATTCACAAAGTATTTGTCTTTCTGGGCCAAAGAGCAAGTGTGACTTTAATTGGATGTGTTTATCAGGGAGTGGATATTGTCCTTGGGGATTATATCAATGCCCTCCTGAAATGCTATACAGGAAAACAAAATGTCTCCTCAAAGATGTTTAATTCTTTTTGCATCACTCACACATGCACGAGTCCCCATATTTTGGCACAGTTTACAAAAAGACTAAAGTCCAGTCCACGCACACGCTCGATGTACTGGAGAGGCTTCAGATCCAGGTAAGCCCCAGGCTTACCTCCTCCATCACCCTCGACCGGCTCGGCCCGTGAACCAACGTCCCTCTCCTCACCCGAGTGCCTGTGTCCCGGGGATGCCTCCTGCAGCTGGCCTTGAAAGTGCTGGAGGCAATACCCTGGTCCCTCTCCTCGTGTCCGTCATCACCAGCGGCTCCCTCCTCCGCGACTCAACTCGGGGCCGAGCTTGGCGACTTCCCAGGTTCCCCCCTGCAGGCCACACTGTGCCTCATGGTGTTAGGCCACAAATGCATGCTTCTGCATCATGCATGTTCCATTTGTGCAATAACTAGCCACATTGTCCTTGGTTTGTACAAAGTCCCATGACATCTGACCCCTCTCTGCAAGGCTTGGGATTTCCCCCCCACAATAATGTTGTTGCTTAAAGCCTTTGTGAGATAAATATCAGAATTTTAGTTAATTAGGTCAATAGAAGCCCTTGCTTCTCCTTTCAGCATATTCACGTGGCAATCTAATCAAAGCCAGAGATCTCTGCTGCCGAGAAATAACAAGATATTTGTTTTCCATGTCAGATGTGTCTCATTTTCTTCCATCTGAACGACAAGTCATGTCTCTGCTGTTAATTCAACCACCATGAATTGAAGTCTATGTAGTTATAAAAGGCCTGTCCCACTTAGGCGACTTTTTAGGCGAGTGCAGGAGACTCTGCACTTGCCACATGATCGCTGGTGGTCTCTGGTGAGTCTCCTTCATGGTCACGAGGAGTTCCCGCATTCTGGGAACTAGTTGTGGCCTCAGTATGGTCGCCGCAAATTTTTCATGGAGAAATTCGATAATCCTGTAGTCGTAGGTACAGTTGGAGTTGGGTCGCCATGTAGTTATGGGTAGTAGATGTAGTCGTAGGTAGTTTTAGTTAATCGCCTTTGCTGACCGGATATTTTCATTGGCTCATTGGGGGAAAAAACGTAAGCACGAGTTTTCAGAACCAAGGATAACCGACCGGTAATGTTAAATGCCCGCCGAACTTCACAGCTGTGTATCTCTGGCTTATTAAAAGTTGTCCGGCTGCTTAAAAGTTGTCTCCACTCCTGCTCCCCCCTTCTCCCCTCCCCCCTCTTTTAAAGGACTTACCGTACACTGTGCTAGCCGTCTTAACCTTCCTGTTCATCGCGGTGTGTGTCTGTATCATCTTGGCTTTGCACCGTGTGAATTTCAGACAGCGCTCCCCCCGCCTTCCCTGGTCCCCGCCTTTGCGATGTGTTTTTGTGTGTGTGTGTGTGTGTGTGTTACACTCTGACAGTCGCCGTTCCAGTTGCCGGTTTATCAGGCGAGTGCCGCGAACTTGACAGTCACTGGCATTCCGCTGAAAAAGCGCCAAAGTGGGACAGCCCCTTAAGCATTTTTGTGGCAACTTTGTGAATAGGAGTTGATTTTGCATTTCACAAACAAATTATGTGTCCATACACTTACCTTTGTGCAGCTATTGTCAGCTTGAGCCATATCTAGTGTTGCAAGAGTGCCAAAGAATCTGTGAAATTCACAGGGACGACAGATGGCGCAATGGGCTAAGTGTTCGGCTGGCAACCGGAAGGTAGCCGGTTCGAATCCCGCTTGGAGTGCATACTGTCGTTGTGTCCTTGGGCAAGACACTTCACCCACCTTTGCCTGTGTGTGAATGTGTGTGAGTGATTGGTGGTGGTCGGAGGGGCCGTAGGCGCAAATTAGCAGCCACGCTTCCGTCAGTCTGCCCCAGGGCAGCTGTGGCTACAGAAGTAGCTTACCACCACCGAGTGTGACTGAGGAGTGAATGAATAATGCGATGTAAAGCGCCTTGAGTATTAGAAAGGCGCTATATAAATCCAATCCATTATTATTATTATTATTATTGCCACAGACGGCTGTGGAGGCCGTCAATGGATATTTTTAAGGAGGAGATTCATAGGTGCTTGATTAGTGCAGGTGTCAGGGATTATGGGGAGAAGGCAGGAGAAGGGGGTTGAGAGGGAAAGATAGATCAGCCACGATTGAAAGGCGGAGTAGACTTGATGGGCCGAATTCCACTCCTACAACTAATGAACTTATTGCAAACACTGACAAAGCTGAGTCCAAGATGAAGACACAGGGCTTGGTAGCGTAGTGTCAAGCTAACAACCTCTCCCTCAAGGTAGACACAAAAAGCTGGAGTAACTCAGCAGGTCAGACACCATCTCTGGAGAAAAGGAATAGCAGACGTTTCAGCTTTTTGTGTCTATCTGCGGTTTAAACCAGCATCTGCAGTTCCCTCCTACACACAACCTCTCCCTCCATGTCAGCAAAATGAAACTGGTCGTCAACTTCAGGAAGTAGAGTGCAGTACACCCTCTAGTCCAAGGGTTCCCAACCTGGGGTAAATTTTCCCCAGGGGATAAATTTCACTTACCCAGGGGATACATTTGTTGATTCTGGAGTTGTACATATTTTTTCTCATTGACTGACTGTGCTTGGTTCTGGTTCATCAACAATTGTTCACAAATAAGTGAAATAACATTGTTATGTGCTATTTTACTTCGGAGTCGTGTGAGTGATTCCGTGAAGCAGTCCCGCCAGTCCGCATGCGCGTCATTACATCTGACGCATGGCGCAGCGACCGGCTGGGAGGTGCATCGCTCCTCTAGCGGTAAGTTTAAAAACCTCAGGTAAGTGTAAAACTTAGTCGGAGGTCGCTTTCTGTGTTGGAATAATTCTTGTTTCAGGATCAAGTCTTCAACTATGGAGAAAGCGTCTAGGGTGAAGTCGAGGCGAGCCGCTGGGAAAGCTATGGAAGACCGCGGGAGTGCGGGTAGCAGGCGGCCGCCTAGTTCACCTAATCAGTCGCTAGCGGGTCGACCAGCGACTGCAGACTTGGTGCCTCAGAGCACCGTGGCCGCACCATTGGGGCGCAAGGCCGCTAGAAAATCTGCACGGCCCACAGACTCGGATGAGTCGGGCCAGGAGGGTTCCCCTCCGGGAATGGATACCGTTTTTGCACGGTTGTCCAAAATGGAGGTCCTAATGGAGAGGATGCTCCGACAAGATACTCCGGCAGGAGGAGTTGTGTCTGGGCCAGCCTACGGGAGAGCCCGCGCCAGCAGCGCCTGAAACAGAGCGCCTTAATCGCTCCCTCTTGGAGGAGGAGAGCTTAACGGGTCAGTTTGATTCTGACGTCGAGTCTGTGGGTATAGTTGTGGAGCATACCCCAAGGGATGTAGGGCACGAGCCAGAAGTACCATTCCTGGCAGCAAGATTTGCCATCCCAAGAGTCAGGAGAGCCGCTGGGTGATGAATTGGCTGCAACCATAAACTATCTGGCTTCACATCAGCTGCAAGAGCTGACTATGGATGAAGCAGCCAAAAAATATGACACCCCGGCTAACTGTGTGCTACTTAAAGGACCGGCGGTAAATCACGCTATATGGGGCCATATGGGCTGGACTAAAGAAGACAAGGAGTCCACCAAGGGCATCCAGAGTCAAGGTTCAATTCTCCAAGAAGTGCTGGAGATGTGGCGGCAGCCATGAGCCAGCGACGTGTAAATTTAGAGATGGTAGGTGCTTCAGGTACTCGGGAACGGGTCACACCAAAAGCCAGTGTGATGCTGTTAGAGCTTACCAACAGAGGAGACAATTAGAGGAAAAGCAAACCACTAGGAAGCCCCGCTGAGCCACTTGGAAGATGAATTGATCAACAATTTAACAAACTCTGACCCGTATACAGCCACTGTGATAGTGAACGGCAGGGAGGTACAACTAGAAGTTGACACTGGAGGTCCATGGACTATCGTACCAGAAAAAGTCTTCAGAAAACTCGGTCAGGACCCCACAGGACCCCGAGCCTACAGTTCATCCAGGGCTAACCTGAAGAGGGGCATCAAGAAGGCCAAGCACTGCCATAAGCTCAGGATTGAGGAGCACTTCAACAACACCTCCGACCCCCGACGCATGTGGCAAGGCATCCAGGCCATCACGGACTTTAGACCCACCAACACCACCCCCACATCCAGCAACGCCTCCTTCCTTGAGGAGCTCAACCACTTCTATGGCCGCTTCGATAGGGACAATCTAGAGATGGCCATCAAGCCGGTGCTCCCTGCCGATCACCAGCCCCTCACACTCACACCCTACGACGTGTACGTGGCACTGAGTAGGACTAATGCACGTAAGGCTGCTGGCCCTGACAGCATCCCCGGGCGCGTCCTCAGGGCATGTGCTGTGCAGCTGACAGACGTCTGGACTGACATCTTCAACCTGTCACTTGCCCAAGCAGTTGTGCCCACGTGCCTTAAATGCACCTCCATCATGCCGGTGCCAAAACACTCCACTGCGGCAAGCCTCAACGACTTCCGCCCAGTTGCACTTACTCCCAACATCGCCAAGTGCTTCGAGAGGCTGGTCCTGGCACACCTCAAAGGCTGCCTACCCCCCACATTGGATCCCTATCAGTTTGCGTACCGCAAGAACAGGAGTACGGAGGATGCCATCTCAACGGCACTTCACTCCGCCCTCTCCCACCTCGACAACAGAGGCACTTACATAAGAATGCTGTTCATCGATTACAGCTCAGCATTCAACACCATCATACCCTCTAAACTGATCACCAAACTCGGTGACCTGGGCATCGACCCCTCCCTCTGCAACTGGATACTGGACTTTCTAACCAACAGACCCCAGTCTGTTAGGTTAGACAAGAACACCTCTTCAACCCTCACCCTGAACACTGGCGTTCCACAGGGCTGTGTGCTGAGCCCCCTCCTCTACTCCCTCTTCACCTAGGACTGCACACCTGTACATGGTACTAACACCATCATCAAGTATGCAGATGATACAACGGTGATTGGCCTCATCAGCAACAACGATGAGTCGGCCTATAGGGAGGTGGTCCAGCTCATAGCAGCATGGTGCGCTGACAACAACCTGGCCCTTAACTCCAAGAAGACCAATGAGCTCATTGTAGACTTCAGGAAGTCTAGAGGCGGCAGCACACCTCCATCCACATTAACGGGACGGAGATGGAACGTGTTTCCAGCTTCAGGTTCCTGGGGGTCAACATCTCCGATGACCTCTCTTGGACCCACAATACCTCAATTCTGGTCAAGAAGGCTCACCAGCGTCTCTTCTTCCTGAGGAGACTAAAGAAGGTCCATCTGTCTCCTCAGATTCTGGTGAACTTCTACCGCTGCACCATCGAGAGCATCCTTACCAACTGCATCACAGTATGGTATGGCAACTGCTCTGTCTCCGACCGGAAAGCACTGCAGAGGGTGGTGAAAATTACCCAACGCATCACCGGTTCCTCACTCCCCTCCATTGAGTCTGTCCAAAGCAAGCGTTGTCTGCGAAGGGCACTCAACATCGCCAAGGACTGCTCTCACCCCAACCACAGACGGTTTACCCTCCTACCATCCGGGAGGCGCTACAGGTCTCTCCGTTGCCGGACCAGCAGGTCCAGGAACAGCTTCTTCCCTGTGGCTGTTACACTACTCAACACTGTACCTCAGTGACTGCCAATCACCCCACCCCCCCCCCGGACACTCCTCCCACCAGGATTTATTAGATTTATTTATTGCTCATATTTATGTCGCTCTTCTAGGGAGATGCTAACTGCATTTCGTTGTCTCTGTATTGTACACTGCACAATGACAATAAAGTTGAATCTGAATCTGAATCTGAGACTAGATCCCTGCAGCCTCAAGCTGAAATCCTACACAGGTGAGAAGATAGACATTTCCGGACAAGCAGAGGTACAGGTACAGCTCGAACCTCACAAGAAGCCAGAAACGCTGACCCTAGGGGTAGTAAAGAAATGTGCAAGCCTAATGGGGAGAGACTGGTTGAGGAAGTACCCTGGATTACTGTCAAATATGGCCAGCCAGAACATGACGGATTCAAGCCTAAGTCCACCGAGTAGTAAACACAGTTTGCAAGATGCCATGAGCTCAATACTCAACAAGCACGCCAAGCTGTTTGATAACGGCACCCATGGAGTACAGAAGGGATACCAAGCCAAAGTGTATCCACAAGACGAAAACAGTGGGGCAAAATTTTACAAGGCAGCCCGTTTCATATGCTGCTAGAAAGCAGATTGATGCCGCATTGGATGACTTGTTGCAGGATGGCATTATCAAGTGGGTGAAGACAGCAGATTTCGCATGGCCGATCATAGCTGTTACGAAACCGGATGGGAGCATGAGAGTCTGTGGTAATTACAAGCTCACAGCAAATAAGGTGCTGAAAGTGGAACAGTATCCACTTCCAATAAGGAGCAAGTTCTCTAAATTAGACCTCTCCCATGCCTATCATCAGATAGAGTTAACCCTGAAGCTCGGAATTTCACCACAATCAATACACACAAAGGTCTCTTCGAGTATACCAGGTTATACTTTGGGATATCCAGCGCACCAGCCATGTTCCAGAGAACAATGGAGAGCCTGCTAGTGGATATTCCCATGTGCAAGCCGTATCTTGATGATATCATCATCAGTGGAAGGACGGACGAAGAGCACCTCAGGAACCTTGAGACCAGTGGGTTACGTCCGAAGAAGGAGAAGTGTGCACTGATGCAAGAGTCAGTCGACTATCTCAGACATCGACTGAACAAGTATGGTCTTCATCCTCTTCAAGACAAAGTTGATGCGGTGCGGGAAGCAAAGCGGCCTGTGAACCAAAGCCAACTCCAGGCATACCTCGGCTAACTTGGGTATTACAGGAAGTTTATACCCAACCTGTCACAGGAGATTGCACAGTTGACTCTAATGTTGAAGGATGAGTACAGATCAGCAGATTCATAGAGTGGGAGGAGATGCAGCAAGCCTGATCCCAAGTTCACATGGGGAAAGGAACAAGAGCAGGCATTCCAGAGATCCAAGTGTCTTCTTCAGAGTGATAGTGTGCTGACGCATTACGATCCAGCCAAAACAATCTTTCTCCAAACTGATGCAAGCCCCTATGGCTTTGGTGTTGTGATAAGCCATGTGGATTCAGATGGTCAAGCACATCCGATAGCTTTTGCTTCACGCACTTTCAAGCCCAGCGAAGTGAACGACGCACAATATGAAAAGGAGGGTTTATCCATAACTTCGGACTGAAGAAGTTCCACAAGCAGTTACATGGTCGTGAGGAGGGGCGCCGTCGAGTATGGCTGCCCTGCCAGCAGCTGTTAGTTTTTTCACTTTTTTATTTTTTTTATTTTTAGTTAGTTGAGAGTGTTTTGTTTGGAGATCTTTTAGTCTTTTTATGTGGGGGGGGGAAGGGGGAAGGGGGAAAGTATTCTTCTCAGTCCCTACCTGATCGGAGATGCGGCTTTTCTCCGAGCCGTATCTTCGCCCCCTTCCTCGCGGCCTACGGGCAGACTGGAGCGGCGTTTTCCTGCCGGGACCGGCCAGGACTTCAGCTTCGGCGGCGGCACAGCACTGAAGCACCATCGCGGAGCGGGCGATGCCTAACCCGGGTCGCCGTGCAGTAAGCTCCGGAGTGCTGTGACAGCCGGCACCAACATCGCGGAGCTGCGGTCTGCGGTCAGTGGAGCTTCCAGCGGCGCTGAGCTTGGAACACCGCGGAGCCTGGGATCTGACGACGAGGTCGACTTCGGGAGCCGCGGTCTACTGGGAGGAGGCGGCCGCTCCAGACACTCCGGGCCGCTGAGAGTGTTCACCCGACGCCGGAGCTTCATCATCCGGCGAGAGGGCCTGAGGCATCGGGCTGCCGTATCGGCGACTGCAGAGGCCTCAATAGGCCCCGACTATGGGTGAACTGGGGATGGGACTGGACTTTGCTGCCTTCCCCCACAATGGGAACCATTGTGTGGGGATGTTTTTATGTTGTTAAATTCTTTGTTGTAATCTTTATTTGTGTGCTGCATGGCAAGTCAAATTCCTATCAACTTGTTGACATGGCAATAAACTTCTTGAATCTTGAATCTTGAATGGGAGGTCTTTCACCATTGTGACTGATCACCAGCCTCTGATGGGACTCTATGGAGACCATAAGCCCGGCAGGCCAATGGCCTCTGCTCGCGTAGCAAGATACCATATGATCCTGTCTGCCTACAGTTACAAGATAGTCCATCGAGAAGGCAAGAAACACCAGAATGCAGATGCGTTGTCGCGCTTGCCGATCCACGAAGAGGACTCTTCATGGAATCACCCTGAGCTCACGGAGCTTGATGAAGCACCAGAGACACGCATCAACTTGCTCACCGATCTGGGCACACGCCCTGTTGATGCACAGGAAGTGAAGAGAGCCACCAAGAAGGACAGAGTTCTTTCCAAGATGAAGAACCACATCATGGAAGGATGGCCAAGTGCAAGGAATCTTCCAGAAGAAGTAAAGCCCTTTGCCAGCAAGAAAGAAGAGCTGTCAGTGGAGGATGACATAATCCTGTGGGGACCACGAGTGGTCATTCCAGATAATCTGGAGATGAGGACTAGAATCCTTGAAGAACTGCATAGCACACACCCTGGCATCGTGAAAATGAAGGCATTGGCAAGATCATACGTCTGGTGGCCAGGAATCAACAAAGAGTTGGAACAACAGGTGAGAAATTGTCCAAGCGTCAGCAGAGTCAACATAGTCCTGTTGCAGCCCAGATCCATCCATGGGAGTTTCCTGAGAGACTGTGGAGTAGGATTCACTGTGACTATGCCAGCCTCGACGATGAGAATTTGCTGATTGTGGTCGATGATCATAGCAAATGGATTGAAGCCATTCAGGTGAGACATGCAACAGCAGCAACGGTGATTGCCCTGAGACGGTTGTTTGCATCTCATGGGTTACTGGAAACGGTGGTGACAGACAACGGTACGCAGTTTGTGTGTGAAGAATTTGCCAGGTTCCTCAGCAGCAACAACTGCCACATTCAAACATCATCCAAACCCCCGTCCAGCAACGGACTAGCCGAAAGAGGTGTACAGACGGTGAAAGCAGGTGTGAAGAAAGGAAAAGGATCAAACCTGGAACTAAAACTCCAGAAATCCTTGTTGACGTACAAAGTCACACCTCAAGAAACGACTGGAAAGTCACCCAGTGAACTGATGTTCAGACGAAAGATCCGCACTAAACTAGACAGTCTGTAACCCGATCTCGGCAAATCTGTACGAAGGAAGCAAGCTTCAATGAAACAGGCAGCAGATCGAGGAAGCAAGGAATGAGTCTTTGAGGTGAATGATCATGTCATGGTCAAGAAATTCACATCAGGTCCTACTTGGCTTTACGGAATGATAGCAGAAGTCATCCGTGAAGTCATGTACAACGTAACGTTGAGGGAGGGAAGAGTTGTGCGTCATCATGTAGATCAAATGAGAGCATACTTGCCAAAAGGTGACGAGCACACCAACTTCCAGCGAAGAGAAGTGGTTCAACCAAGCGAGGAGCCAATGATAGTTCTGCCTACTCCAACTGAAGGTGTAGATTCTGAAAGAACTTCAGAGAGTGACGAACCTCTAGCCCATAGTGATAACACAACATCACAACCAGAGCCTGATATCTCAGGTCACATGCAAAGTCCAACACAGACAGAGAGAGATGCAGGTCTAATAGGACTATAAGAACACCTAAAATATATGAGGATTTTGTGCTTTATAAATGAAAACACAACAAGCAATGTGTCATTTATTTGGTTTGCCACACCACGTTTATGGAAGATGGGTGGAATATTATGAAAAAAATCATGTGCCAAGTTTACTTTATGCATGTTTATTACAGTTATGATGATCTAATTCTAAGATGACTTTCATAATATGACTTGGAGGACAGTGTATTATTCAATTATAATTGTGTAAACGTTCATATACCGTGAAGGTGAAATTGTGTTACCTGCCTCCAAGTTAAAGGGGGAGGAGTGTTGTGTATGAGAATATGATTCACATGTTTGAATGACTTGCGTAATTGTACACATGCGCAGAGACTCAAGATGGTGATCACAATACAACAAGAATGTGAAGTACCTGTGTGTTCCGAGTCTTATGTAAGGCCGTTTCCAGCGCAAATACATAACATCCCCTCTCCACTCCTCTCCTCCCCTCTCCAATCCCATCCTCTCTCTCCCCACTGTTGAAATCCAGCACCAAAGATCACTGCAATATGGTGTAGGTGAGAGATTGCCTCCTCCCCTCCCTCTCCCTCTCTCTCCCCTCAAATCCAGCACCAGATCATTGCAATATTGACTAGGTGAAAGATTGTCTCCTCTCCTCTCTCCCCTCCTCACTCCCCCTCTCCTCTCTGCTCCCCCCATCTCCCACTCCCCTCCATCTCTCCCCTTTCCCCCTCACCTCTATTCTCTCCTCTCCCCGCTCTCCTCTCCTTTTACCTCTCGTCTCTCTTCTGCTTTCCTCCTCTCCTCACGCCCCTCCCCTCCCCTCCGCTCTTCTCTCCCCTCCCCTCTTCTTTCCCCTCCTCTCTACTCCTCGCCTCTCCCATTCTCTCTTCTCACCTCCCCACATCTCTCTCACCCCTCCCCTCAAGTCCAGCACCAAAGATAATTGTAATATAGTGGAGGTGAGAGAATGTCCTCTCCTCTCCTCTCCCCTCTCATCTTTTCTCCTGCCCTCACCTCTCCCCTTTTCCTCATCTACTCCTCACATCTCTTTTCTTCCCAACTACCCTCCTTTGGTCCCTCTCCCTCTCTCTATCTCTCCCCTCCACTCAAATCCAGCAAATAATTGCAATATGGTGGTGAGATTATCTCCTCTCCTCTCCTCGTCTACTCTCATCACCTCTCCCCTCTACTCACCGCTCCTGTCCCTTCTATCCTACGTTCCTCTCCACTCCTCTCCTCTTCTTCCCTCTCATCCCATCACCTATCATATCCTGCTCTTCCATCTCCCTCCCTTCCCCTCATCTCCTCTCCTCACATCTCCGCTCCTCTCCCCTCCTGTCCACCCCTCCCTTCTCCTCTCCTCTCATCCCCTCTTCTCTCCACTCCTCTCCCCTCCTCTCCTCCCCTCCCCCCCTCCTCCCCTCCACTCTTCTCCCCTCCACTACTCTCCTCTCCTATCCTCCCCCCTATCTCCCATCACATCATCCCTCCCCCTCTCTTCCCTGCTCCCCTCCCCTCCCCTCCCCTCACATCCAGCACCAAAGATAATTGGTGGATAGATAGATACATAGAAAATAGGTGCAGACCATTCGGCCCTTCGAGCCTGCACCGCCATTCAATATGAACATGGCTGATCATCCAACTCAGTATCCCGTACCTGCCTTCTCTCCATACCCCCTGATCCCTTTAGCCACAAGGGCCACATCTAACTCCCTCTTAAATATAGCCAATGAACTGGCCTCAACTACCCTCTGTGGCAGAGTTCCAGAGATTCACCACTCTCTGTGTGAAAACGTTTTTTCTCATCACGGTCTTAAAGGATTTCCCCTTATCCTTAAAGGTCTGTCTCACTGTGCGAGTTGACCCACGAGTGACCCCGAGTGAAAGACTCGTGGTTGCGTACGAGACTACAAGTTTATGATCCAGAGTTTAACCGAGTTCCCACGGGTATGTCTAAGTTTCCCATTTACTTCTCAATTCTGCGATGTTCCAAGTTCGTCTCCCGAGTGTACCAAGTTCCTCTCCCGTTAATCTTGAGGCAACAATGTATATCGAAGCGTTGAAAAATCATCACATGTTAAAAAAATGATGTCATGCCAGCCAAAGAACGTAGAGACTATTGTGTTTGCTGCATGTGTTCTGCACAACCTGATCCGTATCATAGGTGCAGCTTCAGGATCAGCAACAGCCATGCAGGACGGTGACTTAGTGGACAGTCAAACAGGGAGAATAACACAAGGTGCGTGGAGGAGTGGTACAAACGACGAGACTTTGGTGCCACTGCAGTGTTTTCGAGGTAACACGGGGACCAACAGTGCAAAAGAGCAGAGAGACCATCTCTGCTCCTACTATAATTCAGAATTGGACAGTGTGCCGTGGCAGGACAGCTTATTTTGAGGGTCTGCCGACCACAGGTACATCACTGCATGAGGAGAGCCCACATGCAGAAAAATCCAGTTAATTTCATGTTTAGTTTAAATCCTGCTGACTTTTCATTGTTTAACTTTAAGTGTGGATTTTATTTTTTATTGTGGTGTAAAAGTAATTTCATTGCATCTGTCTTTCCTTTAAAACGTGGTTATCATGCATCTGCTTATCTGATTGTAGATCTCAAAACTTGTCATTTAGCGCATTGCATTGTATCTTTTATTGCCTGAATTTAGACTAGTGCATTTCTCAGCTGAATTAGCATATAGTGGAAATACTTTTATTTGTGCTTCATTTGTTGATTTTCATGTATGAGAAGCCCTTTTTCAGACCACTGTGTTGTTTGCTGTGGCTACTTTTCTCAACATGCGCAAAAAAGCGTTTTTTATATTGAACAAGAATAAAGACTTTGTTTCACATTCAAGACATTTGTTTCACATAAGACTTTGTCTTATTTTCTGATCTACTGAGAGGTGACAATTTTAAACATTTAAAAAGCACAGCATATGAGGCAGCTGAGTCCTTAAATCTCACAAATGATTGTGAGAATCAAGATGTGAATATATTTTGCCTTCCTCTATTTTGTGTTTTATGATGAAAGGAATATTACATTCAAGTCATGAGACTTTGTAGTGATATTAAAATGAAGACTTCCAGACATCAATTTGATCTTGATAGCAAAGAACTCTCTTTTATTGTGCAATGAAGTAAACAAACAGTGAGAATCAAACGGATCAGCAAAAAGCTTTTCAACACAACACAACACAAATTTATATATAAACTTCAAGCAATTTTTTCTTTTCAACCCACTCTGTCACCTTATCAATAACTTGCTTAACTTTGTTAAGCAGAATTTGTCTTTAAAAAGTCTAAGTAACTGATATTTCTGTCCCTGATTATTGTTTCTAAAAAGAGTTCCCACGGTAGAATCACGAGTCACAAAGTTAAACGCACGGGCCACTACGGTCTTACAACGAGTTTAAATGTTTCAATTTTTAACCACAAGAGTACATTTTACTCGTGGAAAAGTTCAAACATGTTTGAACTTTTGCAAGAGTTAACAAGTTTCATGTGTACCTCCCGTTAGCGCCAAGAGTCGCTAAGTTGCGTCCACGAGTTCCGACGTTCCCGCAACGTTAATTGTACGTGATTACCACGAGTTAAATTTGTTTTAAAGTCGGGGTCACTCGTGGGTCAACTCGCACAGTGAGACAGCACTTTTAAGCTGTGACCCCTTGTCCTGGACTTCCCCAACATCGGGAACAATCTTCCTGCATCTAGCCTGTCCAACCCCATAAGAATTTTGTACGTTTCTATAAGATCCCCTCTCAATCTCTTAAATTCTAGCGAGTATAAGCCAAGTCTATCCAGTCTTTCTTCATATGAAAGTCCTGACATCCCAGGAATCAGTCTGGTGAACCTTCTCTGCACTCCCTCTATGGCTATAATGTCCTTCCTCAGATTTGGAAACCAAAACTGTACGCAATACTCCAGGTGTGGTCTCACCAAGACCCTGTACAACTGCAGTAGAATCTCCCTGCTCCTATACTCATATCCTTTTGCTATGAAAGCTAACATACCATTCGCTTTTTTCACTGCCTGCTGCACCTGCATGCCTACTTTCAATGACTGGTGTACCATGACACCCAGGTCTCGCTGCATCTCCCCTTTTCCTAATCGGCCACCATTTAGATAATAGTCTACCTTCCTGTTTTTGCCACCAAAGTGGATAACCTCACATTTATCCACATTATACTGCATCTGCCAAACATTTGCCCACTCAGCCAGCCTATCCAAGTCACCTTGCAGCCTCCTAGCATCCTCCTCACAGCTAACACTGCCCCCCAGCTTAGTGTCATCCGCAAATTTGGAGAGGTTGCCTTCAATTCCCTCATCCAGTTCATTAATATAAATTGTAAATAGCTGGGGTCCCAGCACTGAGCCTTGCGGTACCCCACTAGTCACTGCCTGCCATTGTGAAAAGGACCCATTTACTCCTACTCTTTGCTTCCTGTTTGCCAGCCAGTTCTCTATCCACAACAATACTGAACCCCCAATACCATGTGCTTTAAGTTTGTATACTAATCTCTTATGTGGGACCTTGTCGAAAGCCTTCTGAAAGTCCAGATACAACACATCCACTGGTTCTCCCCTATCCACTCTACTAGTTACATCCTCAAAAAATTGTGTAAGATTCGTCAGACATGATTTACCTTTCGTAAATCCATGCTGACTTTGTCCAATGATTTCACCACTTTCCAAATGTGCTGCTATCCCATCTTTAATAACTGACTCTAGCAGTTTCCCCACTACCGATGTTAGACTAACTGGTCCGTAATTGCCCGTTTTCTCTCTCCCTCCCTTCTTAAAAAGTGGGGTTACGTTTGCTACCCTCCAATCCTCAGGAACTATTCCAGAATCTAAAGAGTTTTGAAAAATTATCACTAATGCATCCACTATTTCTGGAGCTACTTCCTTAAGTACTCTGGGATGCAGCCTATCTGGCTCTGGTGATTTATCGGCCTTTAATCTATTCAATTTACCCAACACCACTTCCCGACTAACCTGGATTTCACTCAGTTCCTCCATCTCCTTTGACCCGGGGTCCCCTGCTATTTCCCGCAGATTATTTATGTCTTCCTTAGTGAAGACGGAACCAAAGTAGTTATTCAATTGGTCCGCCATATCCTTGTTCCCCATGATCAATTCACCTGTTTCTGACTGTAAGGGACCTACATTTGTTTTAACTTATCTCTTTCTCTTCACATATCTATAAAAACTTTTGCAGTCAGTTTTTATGTTCCCTGCCAGTTTTCTTTCATAATCTATTTTCCCTTTCCTAATTAAGCCCTTTGTCCTCCTGTGCTGGTCTCTGAATTTCTCCCAGTCCTCTGGTATGCTGCTTTTTCTGGCTAATTTGTATGCATCATCTTTTGCTTTGTTACTATCCCTGATTTCCCTTGTTATCCACGGGTGCACTACCTTCCCTGATTTATTCTTTTGCCAAACTGGGATGAACAATGTTTGTAGTTCATCTATGCAGTCTTTAAATGCCTTCCATTGCATATCCACCGTCAACCCTTTTAGAACTAATTGCCAGTCAATCTTGGCCAATTCACGTCTCATACCCTCAAAGTTACCTTTCTTTAAGTACAGAACCGTTGTTTCTGAATTAACAATGTCACTCTCCATCCTAATGAAGAACTCAACCATATTATGGTCACTCTTGCCCAAGGGGGCACGCACAACAAGACTGCTAACTAACCCTTCCTCATTACTCAATACCCAGTCTAGAATAGCCTGCTCTCTCGTTGGTTCCTCTACATGTTGGTTTAGATAACTATCCCGCATACATTCCAAGATATCCTCTTGCTCAGCACCCCTGCCAATTTGATTCACCCAATCTATATGTAGATTGAAGTCACCCATTATAACTGTTTTGCCTTTGTTGCACGCATTTCTAATTTCCTGTTTGATGCCATCCCCAACTTCACTACTACTGCTAGGTGGCCTGTACACAACACCCACCAGCGTTTTCTGCCCCTTAGTGTTTCGCAGCTCTACCCATAGCGATTCCACATCCTCCAAGCTAATGTCCTTCCTTTCCACTGCGTTAATCTCCTCTCTAACCAGCAACGCTACCCCACCTCCTTTTCCTTTCTCTCTATCCCTCCTGAATATTGAATATCCCTGGATGTTCAGCTCCCAGCCTTGGTCACCCTGGAGCCATGTCTCCGTGATCCCAACTATATCATAATCATTAATAGCTATCTGCACGTTCAACTCATCCACCTTATTACGAATGCTCCTTGCATTGAGACACAAAGCCTTCAGGCTTGTTTTTACAATGCTCTTACCCCTTATACAATTATGTTGAAAAGTGGCCCTTTTTGATTTTTGCCCTGGATTTGTCTGCCTGCCACTTTTACTTTTCACCTTGCTACCTATTGCTTCCGCCCGCATTTTACACCGCTGTTTCTCTGCTCACCCATTTAAGAACCCCACCACCTCTTATTCTGTTTATTATTGTTTTCTACTTTCCCCCCTACATGTTGGGTCTGAGTGCTTTCCTTCTCTGCCTCGTGCCTCACACACTGTCCAATAGCTTTCTCTATTTGAGTCCCTCCCCCCAACCATTCTAGTTTAAAGTCTCCCCAGTAGCCTTTGCAGATCTCCCCGCCAGGATATCGGTCCCCCTCAGGTTCAAGTGCAACCCATCCTTTTTGTACAGGTCGCACCTTCCACAAAAGATGTCCCAATGATCCAGAAATTTGAATCCCTGCCCTTTGCACCAGTCCTTCAGCCACGCATTTATCCTCCACCTCGCTCCATTCCAACTCTCACTGTCACATGGCACAGGCAGTAATCCAGAGATTGTTACCTTTGCTGTCCTACTCTTTAACTCCCCTCCCAACTCCCTAAATTCTCCTTTCAGGACCTCTTCTCTTTTTTTACCTATGTCATTGGTACCTATATGTACCACGACCTCGGGCTCCTCTCCCTCCCCTTTCAGGATATCTTGGACACGTTGAGACACATCACAGACCCTGGCACCAGGGAGGCAAACTACCATCCGGGTCTCCCGACTGCGTCCACAGAATTGCCTGTCTGACCCCCTAACCATAGAGTCCCCTATTAGTATTGCCCTCCTCTTCTTTTCCTTACCCTTCTGAGCAACAGGACCGGTCTCTGTACCGGAGGCCCGGCCGCTGTCGCTACCCCCAGGTAGGCTGTCCCCCCCAACATAGATTGTCTCCTGTCCTCTTCTCACTACTCCCTTCCTCCCCTCTCGCCCCTCCCCTCCGCTCTTCTCCCTCCTCTCCTCTACTCTCCCCTCTTCTCTCCTCTCCTCCCATCTGCCCTCTTCTCTCAAACCCTCCTCCCCTCCCCCTCCCTTCCTCACCTCTCCTCTCCTCCCCTCCTATCCTCTCCTGTCCTTACCTATCCTCCCCTCTCCCCGCGTATACACCTCTCATCTCCTCCTCCCCTCACCTCTCCCATACCTCCCCTCTCCTCTCTTATCCCCTCCTCCCCTCCTGTCCACTCTCCTCTCCTCTACCCCCCCATCTTCACTACCCTTCAATCCCCTCCTGTTCCCTCCTCTGCTGTCCTTTTCCCTATTCCCCTTTCCCCACCAGTTGTCCGGTCTCCTCTCTTATCCTCCCCTCCTCTCCTCTCCACCCGTCTCAGCTCCTCTACTATCATCTCCTTCCCTCCCCTCCACTTATCCCCTCCGAACTCTTCCCTCCTCTCATCCCCTCCTCTTTCCTCCCCTCCCTCTCCCTCCCTCTCCCCTCCCCACCAATGCAGCACCAAAAATAATTGTAATATGGTGCAAGTGAGTGATTGTCTCCTCTCCTCTCATCTGAACTCTCCTCTCCTCCCCTCCCCTGTCATCCCCTCCTCCCCAACCCCCCCCTCTCTCTCACTCTCTCCCCTGCCCTGAAATCCAGCACCAAAGATAAATATAAAATGGTGCAGGTGAGAGATTGTATACACTCCTCATCTCGTCTCCTCCTCTTTCCACACCTCCCCTCTCCTCTCCGCTCTGATCTCCTCCCCTCATCTCCTCTCTCCTCCATTTCCTCTCCCACTCTCTCCCCTACCCTCAAATCCAGCACCAAAGATAATAGTAATATGGTGCAGATAGATTGTCTCAAACCTCCCCTCTCCTCACTCCCCTACCCTCCCTCGCCTTGTCCCCTCTCCTCTCCTCCCCACCCCTCTCCTCTCCCCACTCCTCTGCTCTCCTCCCCTCTGCTCCCCACTTTTCTCCTCTCCCCTCCATGCCTTTCCTCAACTGCTCTCCTCTCCTACCCTCTCCAATCCCCTCTCTTCTCCTCTCCTCACCTATCATGCCCTCCCTCTCCTCCTCTGCTCCCTCCCCTCTCCCCTCTAATCAACTCTCCTCTTGCCCCTCCCCTCCCCTCCTCTCTCCACCCCTCTCCTCTCCCCTCATTCCCGCTCATCTCCATCCATTTTCTCCTCTCCTCGATTCTCCACTCCTACCCTCTTCTCTCTCTCTCTCTAACCCCTCCCCACAAAACCAGCACCAAAGGTAATTGCAATATGGACTAGGTGAGAGATTGTCTCCCCTCCTCTCCTCTTCACACTTCCCCTCTCCTCCTCTCTGCTCCCCCCATCTCCCTCTCCTCCCCACCTCTCTTCTTTACTTTGCTCTCCTCTCTCCCCTCGCCTCCCCTCTCATCTCTCTCCCTTTCCCTCTCTTCTCCTCCCTCCCCACCCCTCCTCTACTCCTCTCTTCTCTGCTCATCTCCATTATCCAATCCTCCCCTCCCCACCCATATCCCCTTCCTCACCCCTCCTTTCCTCTGCTCCTCTTCACTTCCTCCTCTCCTCTCCCCTCCTCCCCCTCTTCTCCCCTCCGCTGCTCCCCTCTACTCTACTCTCCTCTGTCTCCTCTCCTCTCCTACCCTCCCCTCTCCTTTCTCTTCACCTCTCCTCCCCTCCGCTCTCCTCTCCTCCCCTCTTCTCATCCCGTCCTTTCTCTTCTCTTCTCCCCTCGACTCCCCTCCACTTTCCTCTCCACATCCTCTCCTCCTCCCCTCCGATCTCCTTTCATCCCCTCCTCTCCTTTCCTCTACTCTCCACTCCTCTCCTTTCCTCTCTCCCACCTACTCCCATCCCTCCTCTGCCCTCTCCTCCCCTCTCCTCTCCCCCTCCTCCTCCCGCACCTCCCCTCCACTTTTCTCGCTCCTGCTCTCCTTTACTTTCCTCTCTTCTACCCTCTCCTCTTCCCCTCCCCTCGCCACTATCCCCCCTCCTCTCCCCCTCCCTTCCTCACTTCTACTCTCCTCTCATCCCCTCCCATCTCTCATCTCCCTCCCCTCCCATCTTCTCTCCCCTCCTCTCCTCTCCTCCCCTCCCCTCATCTCTCCTCCCTCTCCCTCTCCCTCTCGCCTCTCCCCCTCTCCTGCCCTTGTCTCCTCTCCTCCCCTCCCCCTCCCTCCCTCCGTCCCCTCTTCTCTCCTCTACACCCCTCCACCCCTTTTGCCTCCCTCTCTGACACTCCCTCTCTAGAAAAATGTCATCAAAAACAAATTTTATTTTTCTATATCCCTCTTTCATAATATATATAATGAACCCAAATGTATAGAATTACAACACAAAAAATATTTTATTTATTCAAACCAAATCCTCGAAATGTTTCTATGATGTTTATTGACTAATTGACTATTGAAAGTTTTCTTTGATGATTATTGACTAATTCACTATTGTGATGAAATGTGTTGCCATGCACATGTGGTTACCAAGAGCCAACAAGAAACCAATGATGGATAAAATCTGAACAGTTTCATTGTCCTTATTTACCAATTAGTCCTTGGATGAAAATGGATACACTAAGGTTCACATCTAGAGAGACAGAAGTAATGAGAGAAATTGATATTAAAATTCTTCTTCGTCTTCTTGCGTATGGCGTGCACAGCCTAAAGTTGTAGGTCAACATGTTCTATTTGATCTATTTGTTTGTGCACATCGGATTGATTGCATTAGTTGAAACAGGGTGGACCATGTGAAGGTTGCAATCTCCCACTCCGATATTAAACTTAAATTAATGGTTCCTTCATAGGAATTTTGTAACTAAAATAACGAAGCTGAACATAATGTCAAGACCAACTCTTATCTGTCTGCACATTATCCATATCCCTCCATTCCCTGAATATTCATTTGCCTATCTAAGAATGTCTCTTAAATGCCACTATTATATTTGCATCCTCCACTAACTATGGCAGTGTGTTCCAGGTACTCTCCGAACTCTGTTTTTAAAAATCTGCACTGCACATCTCCTTTAAACTTTGCCCCTCTGGCCCTTATATCTATGTTCTCTACTTTTTGATATTTCCATCCTGGGAAGTTTTGATGGTCTTCCCAACAACCATTGAACACAACGACTCCAACTAAACTCCAAACTATGAACTCCTTGGGTTGCTCTCAGGACTTCGAGCCTTGTTTTTTTATTGCACTGTATTGGGTTTTTTATTTGAAAAACAAATTTTATTTTTCGATATCCCTCTTTCATAAGAAGTATATAATAAACCCAAATGTATAGAATTACAACACAAAAAAAAAATCTGTTTATTCAAACAAAAAAATGGTTCGCGATAGCGCTCCAAATTTTCGCCAGTTCACTATGCTGTGAATGCATCAATTTTCGTTCCGATCGGTTGAATGTCGTAAAAGATAGCGAGGTTTAAAATTTTTAAAAACAGCGCGTGCGCAGATCAATCTCTTCTCCCGCCAGTCAGCGCCGCGCGGATTTGTCTCTTCCCCTGTCACTCTCCGGGACGACCGCCCATTCCTGCGGCATTGCGTCTACTGAAGCTGAAGATGGTCGGACCAGACTGAATAGGAGGGACCAGAAGCAGCGCAGCCCCAAGCAGCAGCCCAGCCTCAGAAACCCGACCCGATCCAGCCCAGCCCAGCGTGGGAGACCAGGCTTGCCCAGAGTTGGAAACCCAGCCCTGCCCAGAGTTGGAGATGTCGCCGATGCTGCCAAACGGAAAGCGAAGACTCTGATCCCGGCGGGGGAAAACGACCAACGAACAGCGCCCGCTGTGAGTCCCCATCGCACCGCCAATTCTAGCCACTACCCCTCTGGTGCCCCTTCCTGGCTCCTACCCCTCCCCCGTGATGCCCTCTCCCCCATGGCTCTTCCCCATGTTTTCTCCGAGCTCACTCTCCCCCACCCACACACCCTCCACCCACCCCGCCCACACACACCCACCTCGCCCACAACCCCCACGCATACACACCCACCCCGCCACACACCCTCCGCCCACACCCACCCCGCCCACACACCCAGCCCCCCTACACAACCCCCACGCATACACACCCACCCCGCCCACCTCCCCCACAACCCCCCTTCCTCACAACCCCCCTCCCCCACAAACCCCTCCCCCACAACTCCTCCCCCTCTCCCACAACCCCCCCTCCCCCACACCCCTGCCCTCATAACCTCCCCTCCACCACAGCCCACCTCCCCCACAACCGTCCCTCCCCCTCACGCCCCCTACCCCACACCACCCTCTCCCCCCGTACACCTCCCCATCCACATACACCCTTCCCACACCCCACTTCCCTTCCCCCCTCCCCTCCCACCCATGAAGAGAGAGTGCTCGGGGATGAGCGGAAATGAGCCACGCCTGCGCAGTTAGGGACTATGTGCGAATGGTGGAATATTGCGTTGGGGAAACGGGTCGCGTTAGGGGACCA